>JBCAUI010216194.1:0-16703 GCA_038406195.1 Haplosyllis anthogorgicola
TTAAAGATGGCTTACACCCTTAATTTTTCCAAAATTTACCTCAAAAGTGTAACTTTAATTGTTACTTGTGTTAGTGTTTTCACTGACTAAGACCTTATTTGGTGCCAGACAGTTAGTGAGGGTGGTCCTCTGCTGTGTTGACCATGAGATAATTCCAAGCTGTGGATACCTCTAGATTTATTGGCTCAAAGATTTGAAAACATCAGATTTTGTTTACAGATGAGGGGGTTCTGCCCCCTGTAACCCCATTAATCCCTATTTAGGGGGAAATGCATGAAAACAATTGGCCTTTTTAAAGCCCAGTCCATTTACACTTACTTCTAAAACCTCACTTTTGGGCTAAATATGGTGCTGAGGGTCCTCCTGAGTCCAAATATGACGGGGGGGGCAGGGGAGCGCAGCACTGCCCTTGGTATCAAAGGGGTTAATAAGTGTAAATACATACGTAATATTATGGTATCTGATAAATGACAGAATACCTCAAAGTAATATCTCCTTGATTGCGTAAGCTCATAAAGATCGAAAGATGTCCGAGGACATAACCTCAATTGCCTTCACTATTACCGAGACTCAAATCAAAACATCCCACTGCACTTTAGCAAAGAAAAAAACGATAAAATTTGAACTAAAAGTAGTAATAGGTGTGCTGTTACTTACCTGTGCATTAAAACTACCACTTTAGTATGCAGTCTTTACGTAAAAAGCCGGCCTAATGGCAAAATGAGGAGAGGTCTTGAGAATAAAATGAAAAGCATAGACGACAGGTTGATATAAACAAGCTTTAAAGTTTGAAATTCGCCAGGTAAAACAGGCCTTTTTAAAGACTCCAGAAGCACATCTAAAACATTTTCGTTTATATAGTTTCGTCTGTACCGTGAAATCTTGATGTGTAATCGTAAAATATAGACATGCATGCAATGCTTTGAAAGGCAATCGCAGTGAATTTTACCAAACATATTTGTGACCCCGCCAACAATGGATATCATACGCTAGAACAGAACAATACTAATGTTATTAAAGAAATGCTGTCACACTTTTGTTTATTTTCTAAGGAAAAAAACAAGGCCCATTGCAAAATTTAGGACAATGGCCAGTAATTTATTTGTCTTGGACCATTTTGCGGTAAACCCTTACATCGCATTAGTAATATGTAAGATTTACTAAGGTGAATCCACTGTTAATGCTTAGGTGATCATGAACCTGATGATGTCCCTAAAAAACGTTGTGCTGATAGGTCACCACTGGGAGGATGTCATATTTTCCTGCAAAGCAAAGTGCCATCACTGTACACAGCAATACCTTTTACAGCCTCATTATTTGGATCCCTCAGGTGAAATGCTCTTACTGAATTGGACTGTTTGCAGTTTAGTCGGAAAGATATGTGGAGATAATTGCAATTAGATAGGCATAACACATTAATAGAATTCTGTATCGAGTACAGTTGATTATGGTTGTTTTTTAAGCTATTGTGTGTGGTTTCGTTTGCTTTGTGAAATATTGTGATACGTCACACTAAATGGACATCTGAACTAATCTTGAGCATTGTTTTACAGTCACTGTATCAGTCTGTATGACGTGAAAAGATTACGCGAAGGTATGCAATCGGCACAAAGCATAGAAATACATACATGTCGAGGGAGGTTCAAGTTGAGTCACAATGATATATTGGGATCGAGGGGAATTTTAGGAAATGTCCTGGTGTGTTAACAAATAAACGTAGTACACCTTTTGCTTACCAACCATATACTTTTGTAGACATAATATCCCTTGTGGTATCAATAAAGAATTTTTTCTATCTTACGAATAACATTTTGTTGGTCTTCATCAGTTGCGGCGATTGATAAGCCACGCGGTGCAGTGAACTGCAGGAAACTATCATTGGTGACCAGTTTGATCTCGGTTTCTCTCATAATCTCATAACCACTTCAGAATATGACTCAGATTTGTAACATTTTGTGGAAATCTTAATTTTGACTGTAGCTTCCGTTACAAGGCTGCCAACATTGAACTAAAGTCGGTATTAGTCTGCCTACCTCAGTTTTTACAGCTAAACCTTCCGTACCTGTGCTGAATCAAATTTCTTCATAAAACCCACACCAATTTGTCTACTGCTCTTTTACATATGCAAAATTACAAAGCTTTTTGAAAACGAAAAAATACATTTACAATCTCTGTATCAACTAAATCATATCGGGTAAAATTTAAATTGTTTGATCAGGAGTCACTGTTTAAATATTTGTACTAGCAGTTGCAGATGGTAATGAATTTAATAGTAATATGCATAGGGATTACCTTTGCCACAAAAATGTGATTGACATTATTTTTGTACAACCGTCGCAGTTCCTTATGTAGGACAAACGTGAAACTATTTTGCAGGAACTTAATGTGATTTAAACTTTCTACCTTGTAATTGGTCACAATTTACCAAAGTAATTCTGGTCTCCGATCAATGCCTTTTACATTCGCGTAACATTCACAATAAAAACGAAAATGTGTGTATGAAACGATTCTTTACATTCTCATTTATGTGACCCTGCTGATTAATTCGATACCTCTCAAAAATTATTGTTTGTCCTTACCGAGTAACTTCTTTTCTTCAATCATTAGATTTATATCTATGATGTAACATGAAGAATTTCTGCAATCGGTTTTGGCACAAACATCGCAGGTTGTAATAATGTTTGGTCTACGGAGAATTAGCCTTTACATTTTTTTTTATCACATCGCGAGGTACTAAAAATGAAAGATTCCTGGATATTGCCAATAATTCCAATACGCATGTAATGTGAAAATAGATACAAGATAGAAGTTTATTGTAGAAGGATTTTAGCTGCTAAAGCACCACAGGCCGAAAAGGATTCGTCCAGTTGCCATCTTCGAAACGCAAAAAGTCGTAAATACTGAGAGGAATTGCCCATAACAGGTGTAAGAAGAAGAACATAGGTCAATCGAACAGAGGGATATTATTCTCAGTCTGTCTGGCGTTTAATCTTCTTACGTTAGGTTTATGACCCACTTAGCCCACGATCACACAAGTCCCTTTACACATTAGATTTCTTCTGGCTAAGACATTTAGGTTAATTAAACTATAAATAATGTCAAGGCTTAAAGTTTAAATGTCCTTACAGTACTTATACAGAAGTACGTACCACATTCAACTACAGTAACGTTCATGTACAAGGCCAGTTGTTAGCGAATGATTAGTAGTTTCACCTTGAAAGACACGATGACTACAAATTCAAACAATACCAACTTAATGTATCAATCTCTTGATCAAACGAAATTCGTACTTACTCCATCATGGGCAATCCATAAATAATAGGTACGGTATATCTTATTTTGGTTTATAGCGCTGAGCTAGGTACAGTTTCATCTGACTCGTGAATAACAGATACTGACTTCGCATGACAAACCATCATTACTTTGCAGAGTACCTTGTGCGGGTGTAAAGTAACGGTTGTTTAATGACCAGTCCATATTGTGCGACAAACAGTTCGCAATCAATTGGTTATAAATTTGGTATAAATTATTTATAACATCGCAACTAATTGCCTAGAGCATTGCGGTGTGTACTTAAGCAGCGTTATGTTTAAATATCCTCATACATATAACATTTCAGGAGTACAGATCGTTTAATTTGTATTTTTTGCAAATACGTTTCATATGGAATGATTATATCGATCATATATTTCCAGTGCATTTATTACATACCACTAGGTTTGTCAAACTTAAAATGAGATCGTTTGACCATTTTCTACATAAATTTGTATGAGTTGATTTTCCCCAAAATGTTTCTTAAGTCAAAACTGTCATATTTATAAACATGTAAATAGAACTATTTAACAACGAAATTAAATTTATATTTAAACAAATAGAACTATTTAACAACAAAATTGTTTTCATAAAGTTAAATGCAAGTGATAAATATTGCATTGTACTTGTTCTCCAAAACGGATTCAGTACAAATTGTTGTAATAAATGTCCAGATACATATTATAGTTGTTGTCTTTAGTGTGACAACTCCATTGCGAGTCAAGATATGTTGAAAATGTATGCATCTCAAAACATCCTTTGCAGATGTCAAAACAGGTATTTTCGTGTCTGTTGGCTTAAGATTATTTTTCAGCACAAGAATACCTGAGGGACTTAAATAAAGACTCGGGTGACATTTGACCTTGTTTTCCTGTAAAGAACCAGGAGAGACGGAATCTTCTACGCATAGCTGTCGTACCTTGACTCAGTTTCCCCAGTTAGTTGTATTGAATGATCATACAGGTGGAGAGCCTTGGAAATCATGCTCTAAAGACGCACAGGAAGGGCAATACAATGGAACAATCTTCACCTATGTGCACAATGTCAAAGTGGGATTTTTACCAACTTTGGAGTGTAAATGACATCTCAATGTGTAAATTCAAAGTATGAACATACACCAACTATCTTGGTTATAACAAATCACAAAACTGTATGACAGCCTTTTCAGTATTTTGGCACTAACCCAGTTGTCTGAGTGTTTATAATTTCAACTGAATATTGTACAATACATATTGGCAAAAAGAAATTTTCTGGTCATCGCACACTAAATAAGGGCAGATATATAGCCGATAAAGTTAATGTAATATGTATCAACAGTCACAAATGAATGTTCCTTTTGTACAGTATTGCAGATATATTGATGGAATTTTAATCATAAATATGCATCATTCATTTTGATACTTTCAAATAACACTTAGACATACAGCTGTTGAATTTGATTGATTTGGTTTTCAATTCAAATATGATTACAATAAGGATTTCATTACTATGTCTCTTTTTAAATTTAAAATGTTAACATTGTTGTTTGATGTTGTTTTGCCAAAGCCCCAGACAATAAAGCCCTCAGGATAATGTTTGTTTTAAGCCTACATGTACTTCTTGCATCAAAAACATGTAGAGAGCTTCTCATAATATGTTGACTGATTACTACCTACGAACGAATGTGAGGGGTCAAACTCTGCATAATTGATGTGTCCAAGAATAGACTAACCAATCTGTCAATTGACCAGGCACCGTATTTTAGAAGCTGACAACAGCTTCCCATGTATATTGCCTTCAGAGAGAAACGTCACTATTGTTCTGCATGGTCCATTTCTTGTTCAGGTTGTTTCACTTTATTGTTATGACTGTAAAGGCCCCTCCTAGGGACACCATGCATTGTACCTATATGTGTACTATAGTAGAGGTTTGCTGTATTAAACGGCTGGCTGCGCTAGGCAGCACAACCATATTTGCACGTCGATCGGTGACCCACTGCACAGTAATGCATCTCATCATTTAATCTGCTTTTGGGTGTTTACAATGGACTAGGTCAGTGCCATTACAGATCTCTGCTACATTGAATAAATAGTCTTTATGTAGCACTGACAAATAACCGTGGAAATTATGGATTTACTTATGAGAATTTCCGTACTTCAAGAACTCCAGTGCGCTCCCTTTCTAAAATGGTAGGTGTTTCTATCAAGTGACAGCATTAATATATAGTCTAAAATAGCCCTACGATGTGTTCGGAATCTTAAGGCTTTTGCTTTTGTACAATAATCTGTGTCGCCGAAATCAATGTTTCTGTAATGTTGCTTTGGATAAACTTATCCTCTGAGCAAAAGGTACAGAGAAATATAGTGGTACGGGGTATGGTTTTTTTCTGTAAACGCAAATTAAATAGTTGAAGTTTGTAACATATTCTAAATGGTGGCGTCTTTTTACGGTCATGACTTCCACAATGAACCTTAAGATGTCAGTTAAGGGATAAAGTCACAAGAGGTTAAATTCTCAGAATAAAGGCAATGCAAGAATTTGGCACAATTTAAATTGTAAACTAGATGTCAGGATAAATGAATTTCTTCAGGCTTGCTCCAGGGAATACAACTCGAAGATTTTAGCAAATTTAGGAGAATGTAAAACATTAATGGAGTTATTCGTCACATGTAGGTATCCTGTTTTGCCACAGCCATGATCGTTCGTAATTATTCACCCTATATCTTGCTGTCTGGAAATTGGGTCATTGCGGTACACAGAAGAGCAAATTCAATGCAGCTTCAATTGGATTTCTTGGCCATATTGGGCTGATGGAATCTCTAAACGGCCATGACATCCATTGCATGTCAGCGCCTTGTTCTTGTTTCACTATTTTGCACCTGATCCCAGCAGCTATTTGTCCCAATATAAAGCTACAAAACTGTCTGTCAACATTGCCTGTACCTGTGTATAAGACCTACATCTTTGAATTTGTAGACGTTTTATGCCAAGATAAGAGTTTTCATTGAAACAGACGGATTTGGTGCAAACAGAATGACACTTTTTCAGTATAAATATCAGGTGTGATTCTTCAGTAGAAAACCTCATGACAATGTGTGTATTAAACGTTACCTTCTTCTATTTTAGAAGAACAGTGTTAATATTATGCTAGGGCACAATACCATTATTATGCTAGTTTTGATTTCACTTAGATGGTGTGCCGAATGTGCCATTTAGAGAGTTTTCTATCTCCGCAAGATACTATCAATAATGTATATTTGCCGAATGCCCAAGTTATGGATGACTGTGAATGTCCAGCAATATGGATTAGTCCAAATCTTTGACTAAGTGTTGCAAATGAAGCTAAGAGTCCCATGTATTATTCATACAGTGGCTAGAGGTAGTTGATTGATGATCGTAAGAAACACGATTGATGCTGATAATTAATATTTTATTAAATATTTACTGTCCCATTTAGTGATGTAAGTTAATATTTGGTAAATTTATGAACAATGAAGGTTTTTATGTTTGTTTGTTGACACAAAGGAAAATAAATTACGGTGGTTATAAATAAGGTCACGAAACAGCAGGGAACAGTAACAGAAGGTAAACTGTAATTGAAGCAAAGGAAAATGGATCAATCTAATAACAGGGTAAATATTACTTCCTTCCTCAACCAAAACAAGTTCCAGGCACTTCCTACTTTTGGTTGAGCAAAGAAAGGATTACCTTTTGCTAAAATGACCTTGGATCCCCAAAACTGTAGAAAAAGGGTCAAATGATACATTGCCTTGTAGATGATTTTCAAAAGAAGGCAGAAATGAAATATTAACAATGAGTTGCAAGTATGCCGCCAAAAGTTTGGTTTGCATACTAATGCCACTGGTTACTTATTTTTTGTAAGCTCACCACAAAAGGGTATAATAAATTACACTAAGATTTACTGATCTCATTTTTGTTCGGTATGCAATTTGAAACAAGTATAGGTGCTTGACTCTGCTAAAATAATACATTCATTGTTGCTATTGAAATCTATCACAAAATTCATGTGAACACTAACAGAACTAAATTTATGTAAACATGTCATTAAAATTGATTTCGTGCGAGCCTAACGTATGTCATCTACTTCAAATTGTTGTTAGTAGTAACGGTGATGGTTGATAAAACCCATTTTGTGACAAAGACCACCAATATTACAAGGGCATCATCATGTAAGTACCATGGCCACCCTGATGAACTGTAAATGGTAATATACTAGTGTAGTCTACTTACGTCCTTAAATGGGCAGAAAGGTAGTAAAATCAGGACACAGTGTTCTGTAGGATGGGGTTACAAGGCAATCAGCAGGAAAAAACATCTACAGGGGCTTATTTATACGCTTTTCAAATAAAGAAACCCAGTGTCTCATGGATGTTTACAGATCAGTTGTTCATGAGGCATTGGCTACTAGGATTTGGCCAACGAAATGAACATTTATTTACAGTAAAGAATGTATGAGCGTATAGAGCTCTGCATCAATTATTCAGGCAACAAGAAATAAAGTAAACCCAAACGGATTTATGTTGTTCCGTGCTGGGAAATATAAGGTTATCTAACTGTAGTAATGAGATTGTTCATCTGTGTACGAAATATGATAACTCTATGAACAGTTATAATACGTATCTATACATGGAATCTCAGCGAAAAATGTATATAAAGGTGTTTTATTTGTGGAGAGAACTTTGATGTAATGTGATAATATGTTCATGAATCATAACAATGAGGTGATGGGTCACCTTTCTCTTGTAAGAGATCTTGGTACATGCATCCGTTTTATTACAACACAATACTCATGACAGCCACGTTATGTGTGGCAACCAAACTTGGCAAACAAACATGCAATGGACAACCTTGTTGCAGAAATCATGTAGGTATTGATATATGGAATATCAGGTCCTTCGCAAGAATGATTCAGTATCAAATGATATATATATATATATGTTTTCTTTTGCCCATAATGGTGAATTGGGCAGTGTAAACCGTTCAATCCCAAAAGGAGATAAATATCAATGAAAGGTGGCAAGAATGCACCAGAAAAAATATTTTTCAATTGAACCCGTGTTTTTGCCTCAGTTCACGCTTAAGGCCTTTATGTATGTAATTGCTATTCAAAAACGTGTTGTGAGGTTTCAAACTTTCCATCCAAAGCCTAGATCCTCTTTGAGTGGGTGATGAGGGGAACGTTTTCAGGTCAAGTCTTCTAGACTTGCACTGTGGCGACATGCCCTACATCCTCCATATTTGAAGCATGAAATGGCTCATACATCAGAATAAATTTCACTGTGCCAAGGTAAACGGTTGCGAGTGTCATACCTAATAGGCAGCTAGTGGGCACACATGGTGTTAAATGTACAGGTTTCATTATTACTTATGCCAGGTCAGGTACGGATTTCTGTATTGTAGTTGCATGAAATATTATTGCGAATAAAGGATAGACATCGTACAAAATTATTTGTACCGAATGACATGAAGGATTCCAGCTGATTCATTACAGGACTTGTAAGTGTAAATATTGACAAAGAAATTCTCTAAGTACCATTAAGTAAAGGAGTACATGGGTGATCATAAGCACCGAAAACCATTATGTAACAGATCAAGGATTAGTATGAGTCAAAATATATTTAGAGAAATCAAGTTATTGATTTGGGACGCTTTATTTGATCAAATGATATGATAAGAAAGCAATTAGGCGTGACAAGTCCAATAATTCTGCAACTAATTCACTGTATTACATCATATAAGACACCAAACAATGTCCTTTTTGTGTTTTTGGTTTTGTGTGTTGATGACACTTAGAATATCCTTGATACCAGCAGAAGGTGTAGGTTATCACCTTACAAGAACGATTTAATGTGATGTATAAAAAGTCAGCAAAAAACATCATTTATATTGTATGATTCTTGATGGTAATTTCTGTTTTCTTCTGAATACAGAGTGTAGAAACTGTAAATTGTAAAATTGCTGTTGTTAACTCATATTTTTTCTTATTGCAGAGTATGGAAAATGAAGATGGAAGTCCAGCACAAGTTTCGGAAGCCCAGCTGGTGGAGTGGGTGGAAGAGGGACAAGATAAGTTGAACAAGCATGACCTGAAGGGAGCTGAAATGATCTTTTGGAAGGTCCTGAACAACACCCCATCCGTAAAACCGAAGACTTCCAGCCCCCACCCTTCTCCGTCGCACAAGCGCCTGCCAAGCATTCTGGAAAATGAAGACGAGCTGGCGTTGAATAGACCTGCCGTGACTGCTTTACTTGGACTTGCAGAAGTCTTTACGAAGAAAGGACGTGGTGTGAGACACAATGACCTGGAATGGCACAGGATGTACATACAGGCCATTTCGTCTGGACAACAAGCAATGACTTGTTGCGATCACGTCATGGAACAGTCCCCAGAACATAAACTTTCATCGTGGTTTTCCGAACAAAAGCAGAAGAGCCAGAATGACCTCAAAGTTCTTGAGGATGCTGTTGTGAGGTCAGTTCAGGAGCGATTAATCAAGAAGCAGTCTGTAATTGCCGGAAAAGTGCTACCAAAAACAGCAGAACACCTAGCCAATCCCTGCAATATGGACTGGTTGACTACATTTCGTGGTTATTGCAAGGAGAAGATACAGATAGATACTGACTGGAGTAAATATGATTTTAGTGAAGAAGAACCCAAGCAAGAGGAGAAAAAGCCAGAGGTTGTTAAGGTAGAGCCGAAGAAGAAAAAGCTAGATTACAAAAAAGTGCAGGACGCTATACAGAAATTAGTTCAACAGATTGCTTCTGAAATGAAAACATTAAAAATTCATCCTGGACTCACACCTGAGGAGAAATTGAATCTAGTGTCACCAATGAATGAGAATTATGACATTGTTCGTACTTTTGAGAAAATGATGAGTATAGAGGAAACGTCAGAGAAATCTGAAGACGAGAATGGAAACAATGATGAAGGTACTGAAGCTGGTGCTGGTCTTGTTAATGGCCATGTGTCTGTTGATGATACAGAAGAAATGCAAACAGACGATGGAATCAATCTTGGAGAAAGTGCAAATGAAAAAGGTATCAGCGCCTCAAAGACATTGAAGTACACGTTAAAGGGCCATGAAAAGAATCTCAAATTAAGTCTTACTCAGGTTTCGCCGACAAAATTGGAACCCTTAATGGAGACGAAAGAAATGAAACAAACGACACCAAAAGATTTTGACCGTGAAAGGCCAAGAGGAAGTTTTGGCTTTACCACTCTAAAACACGGTGTGTTGACAGTATGGAGAAGTTATGATAACCTAGAGCATGCGGTGGCTGAAAATAATTTGAAAGTGCCAACATATTCAATGGAAGCGTATGAGGAATTATCTCCTCTTACGGAACTCCCACGTAGTGGTAAAGATGGTGCCAAAGCTGATGAGGATCCTCTTGATTACAGAAAACCAAATTCAGAAGGAAATTTGAGTATAGCTCTGGCCCATGTTGTAGCCAGACTGGCCGACAAAATGAAGAATACTGACAATATGAAGGAAGCGATGGACTTGTACAAATTCTCTTTGGGAATCTTTCAGGATTTCGCAAGCTGTAGTTCTTCTGTTAATGAACCAATGGCACACATACTCAGGAATCTGGGAATCATCAAGTGTTCGAGGGGAGACTTTCTAAGTGGTAGTCAGTTGTTGGAGAACTGTATCAATATGTACGAGTCTAACCGTTCTGAAAAGACAGATTTGTTGGTCGCAAGAACTTGGTATGATTTAGGCAATGCATTCCTATCCGCACAGTGGGACGATCATGTGATGAAAAGTGTGAAAACTGCACTTGAAACAGAAGTGAAAAGGGATCTGAGTCATGGAGAGGATCTAGCCGAGGATAGTGATGATGATAACTCCAGTGCAGGCGAATCTTACTGGGTGTCGAATCAGGAAGCCATCGAATGCTACAAGAATGCCCTCGCCATTGTGCAGAAAGGGGGAATGGAATCCACGGACAATGTTATACTTTATGTAGAATTGCTGAATAGAATAGGGGATTGCAGTATAGCAAGTGGAAATTATGAACATGCTATTTTATGCTACGAAGAGGCCATTTACATGTTCAAGACTGTCGTAGGATCAGCCATGATTGAGCTCAATGCCCATGCTCTAACCATGCTTGGTACTGCCAACTTCTTGATGTGCAACTTCTCCAAAGGCGTGTCAATGTATGAAACTGCCCAACTGCTACACCAACATATCTATGGTGAGGATACCAACTTCGAAGTGGCGTTCACACTAACAATGTTGGCCATATCGTTTTACAGCATGAAGCACTTCCACAAATCCATTGCGTGGTGCCTCAAGGCATTTGAGTTGTACACCGTCATATACCAAGAGAAATTCCATGAAGCACATGCTTTGCAAAAGTGGTTTGTCATAGAAACCTTGTACCTCCTAGGGTTTTCATACAGCACCCTAAACTTCTACGACAAATCCCTGCACTATCTCAGCATTTCCAAGGGAATACTCACTGCTGCTCACGATGGGGATGCAAAACAGTGCGTCAGGATCCTCAAATGTATGGCGGACGTTTATCAGTCTATGGGAGACGAGGAGAATGCACTTAAGTTCTACGATGAAGCTTTGGAATGGAGCGGTTCGTTGGGTTACGAAAAGAGTGCCACAGCGTTACAAAATCAACTCCTCAATAGAATGGCTGGCGTTCACGTCAATTCGAAAGATTATGACACAGCAGCTAAATATCTCGAACAAGCTCTGGACTGTCAAAAGAGTGTTGAAAACACCATCAAAGATGATCTGATTGGAATACAGAGACAGTTAGGAGTGACGTATACCCTAGCCGGTGACCTCGATAGAGCTATTGAATGTTACACAGAATGTCATGAAGCCTACGAGGATATAGCTGATGCCAATCCGAGTGATGTTGCGAAAAATCTTGGAACTCTTGGTACCCTGTACCACGTCAAAGCTTGCTTGCAGGAGGACAATGATGAAATGTTAGAACTCCTTGGGACTGCTGAAAGGTACTATCAAGAAGCTCTAGAATTGGACTCAAAATCAAGTATTTCTGTGGAATATGCTAACTTTCTGTATCACCAAGCCCAGTGCGCTGAAGCATTGTTAGCAATGCTTCCAATAATCCATTCCAGTGAATGCATGCCAAATGAACCTGTGATAGAATACAACGGTGTAGAGCAAGCCATACTTCCAGAGCACATACAACCTGACGTAGATGATATGGAAAACGTAATCTTGCAGACGAGCATCTTCGCTCGATTCCTGGCAGTCTTATGTTACAAGAGCATAGACATGAATAGAGATGCGGAAGACAACTTGCTCGATCTACTCAAACTTGTCCTTGAGAATGCCGAACCTTTAAACTACACGCTGCTAGGCCATGCTATGATGGAGATGGGAATGTACCAGGAGGCAGCGGAAAGCTTTGCGGATTCAGCGAGTCTCCAGCACGATAACGAGCTATCGTTAACCAACCACTGGATAGCTCTGTGCACATGGGTTTACACGACTATTGAGAAGGGAGTGAGAAACATACTCATCAAACAGGCTGAAGATGCTGCAAAGGAACAGGATCACACGGAGTGGGCATCCGGTAATTTGGGAATACCAGGAATCCGAGATTCTGGATATTATGACCACAGTGCAGAAGACAGAGAGGAAGAAGCGTGGATCAGTAAATCCAAGAAAGAACCAATAAAAGAAGAAGAAGAAATGTGGGAAGTGTCAGAAGATACAGTCGAGACACCAGCTCATATTCTTGAGTTACTGAAACAACAACAGATGCATCAAGAAGATGCCATGATGATGAGTACCTCCGATATAGGCTACAACAGTACTGAGTGTATTCCTGAGGAGGAAGAAGATCTTAAAGAGCAAACCTGGAATGATGAGGAAACAGTAGAAACCCCAGCTGCTCTTCTAGAACTTCTGAAAAAGCAACAAGAGGAAACAGATAAAGTACTAGAAAAATTGTCATTATCTCATCAAAACCTGGCAATGATAGGCCAAGATGACAATGTGGATGAAATAGATGTAGGACTGGGTCAAAGGTGGGATAAGCATCAAGAAGATATGGAAGACAAATCTGAGCAAATACTCCAGGCAATAACCCAGAGGCAGTCACAACTAGAGGGCATGTTGTCAACAATAAAGAGAAGCATGGAAAACGTAGCTGACAGTGACACTTCTTTGAACGAGTACAAGCCAACGAGTTACTTATCGACCTCCTCAACTGAGGATGTGCGAAGAGGTCGCCTGGGTGGGGGATTCAGTGCGACTACCTATACTGGGCGTACCGTTTCCAACGAGGATATTCGTCATGGAGGAATGTCAGAATTTCGTATGACCAAATCGTCTGAAGATTTGAGACGTCCAAGGATCAGCATCACCCAATCATCCGAGGACATTCTCACAGATGCTCTTAACACTTACAGACCTCCAAGTGGAGACAATCAAGATGCCTGGGTCACTGAGGAGACCGTGGTGGAAACTCCATCAGAAGTTCTTCAAGAAATGTCTAAACATGGAAGTTCGAAGTACAACAGTCGAAGTCCTCAGAGTGGCAGTTACTCCTCATTCTATGCTGCAGATGATGACAAGCCTTGGAAAAGAAATAGGTCTGATGCACCAATGGATTTAAGTCCAGAAGAAGACGACACTGCATCCAGATTGCAACGCTACAAACTGTGGGCAGAGAGGAGAAATATTCCAGTATCGTCTTCTGCAGATGACCGAAAGTCAAGCAAGACTAACGATTACGAGAACACAAACGCCAGTAACAATAACGACAATTTCAGTAGCAGTAGTTTCACTTCCCAATACAGAAGCACAAGGATTGGTTCAGATAATAACAACAGTGGGCGTGACACCGAGGAAACTACCAGTAGATGGAGAAACACGCAAGATTATGATACGTCATACACTGAAAAGAAACAGCCTACAGTGGAGGATAGAGCCAGCAGAATGAAGCGATATTCTACTTTGACATCTACCTTGCAGACAAGAAACCCGTACCAACCTTACACCGACTCCTTGTCTTCATCACAAGGAGTTTCCAACAATAGTAACACTCTTTCGTCCCAGCATGTGTCTCATCCATATTCGCAATCCATGTCTTCCAAAGCAACGTGGGAAGATCAGTCTGGATCCCTGGATGAAGAACAATATGAAGAAGTGTGGGAATCTGTGGAGGAAGTTGTAGAAACTCCTCCAGAGATACTACAGCTATTACGAGCTAAGCAGCAGGTCCGTTAAGAAATTTGTTAGATGAAGCCACTGTAAATGAATTATTTGGTAACACTTCTGTGTATGACATGATTAACGTGCTAGTTAGTTTAAATGACAGTAGTTGAAATTCATATCATGAAAGGGGATGAAGCCTGAAAAAGTGCACGTTAATAATGTCAAACACAGTACCAAGTACATGGTATACATATATGTATATTTTGGTTGTTGAAAGTTTATTTAAAATCCACAGAAATACTTGGAAATTTGTAAAACAATTGACTCATTGTTGTGAGGCTGCTTGGCTGCAAATTGTGACCTTCGTGAGTGGCGAACATTGCTTACAAGCTCAGTTCAGAACAATTAAAATGGTGCTGTCTTATAAATAAATATATATCAAATAGTAGTGTCTGTAACTATTTTAAATATGATTCTAATTAACCTAATTTGCTATGCTTGATATAAAACAATGGAAATGGCTATAAAAACAGTATTTAATATAGTGAAAATGTGACGTAAAGACTATAGTATATTCCTAAAATGAAACAGTTTTGTATACTTTTTCCCCGAGACATGTGACACTTCGGATTTAGATTAATTTTGACAAGTTTTCTGCAGAAATATAATATTTTATAGGTGGAATGGGCAAAATTTACTGTCACTAAATTCGTTAATGTTTCGTTAAATTGTTCCTGTTAATTAAAGGTTTTATACAGTTACATGTTTTCTGACATATATGTAACCAATTGTTGGCTTTGTGATATTTTAACCTGATACATTGGTGCTCACTGTAGTAAATATTATACAAATTATGTCAACTATTGCTTGAATTCGAAGGCTTATGATTCCAACTTAAAGATAGAACAACAGGTCTTTTACAAATTTATTCCACATAACATGATCATGTAAAAATGAATCCTACTTATTTTGTGATTAGACGTAAAATTCTAATTCGTGGAAATATTTAAATTGGTATGAAATCTGCGAAACATGGACAAAAAATGTGAATGTTTTATTACTAAATGTGAGTGAATATAAAAACATTTTAAAGGGACTATGCATTTTTATCACTGCTGCTTTTGTGTGGGTGACTATAGTTGTATGCAGCCTATGTAGACATTTTTTATTTCACAGTGCATTTAGGTGCAGCAAGCATACTGATAAGTTGGATTGTACATTTACCTGTTTTACTTTTAAACCTTAACTCAAACTCTTGTAGATCTCTGTATATTTAGGTGCATTTTATTTATTTTACGTAAATACCTTCCTATCGGTAATACAAGACTGCAGTCATGATATAAATATTTTATACCTGTAAACATTTGGCTTGTACATTATTTTCTAGACTCCTTAGTTTTAGACTTTTTTGTATTTTGCTTTTATAGTCCTGCAGATCTTGAATTTTTAATTTTCGCAATAAATTCATATACATTAACTGAAAACACTTTTCGTATGTTTATTTATACGTGGGCTAAATTTACATCTTTTTTAGTTATGATTAAGAAGGTATCGATACTTAGGAGGCGAATTTGATAATTGTAACTAATATCAGTGGTTTCAAAATTACCAATTTTAGTTTTGGACATGAAGTTAGTTCCTAAGGCATTAATATAAATCTACCAATAATTGTAGTAGTATAAATTTGCCTCTCAAATTGGGTAATTTTTAGGCAAAAGAGTGAATTGGATGGACGAGCGTAAGGTACATTTTTTATCTCTAAGACAGAAAATCATTGCAAAAAAGGTTACAGGCTGCCATGAGAACTTGCATACAAAACGGAAACCACATATGATGCCATTTAGCCTCATACGGTGACAACCGCACTGCTGTTTTAAGGCCAGAATTTAATCAGCTCCGTTCTGCGGGTTGTGGATTTATATTAATAGCTCCCAGTCCTACTTAAATCCTGGATTTGTCGGGCTCAGTTCCCCAGCGGATTGATTTTGGTCTGACTTGTATGATAATGGGGACCAATCGAAAACATTACCTCATCAACAGGATTATGAGGATCATCAATATACTTTTTTTCTGCTCCATAACATCTGAGTACCATGATAGTAGCAGATGAGCGAAATTAATATCACATCAGTAAGGGGAGATAGAATGACAGACAAACAGATAGACGTTTTAGTTAATGATATCAGGTTTAAAACTATGTTTATATATATATATATATATATATAT
>JBCAUI010216305.1:0-16703 GCA_038406195.1 Haplosyllis anthogorgicola
ACATTTCTGTTTGCCATCTCAAAAACAAGCTGTCTGGGAGTTGGCAGCAGAGGTTCTTAAATAACGCACATGTACAATAATAACTCCTACGCACATGCGCATTAATTAGGCAATATACGGTATTCAGGACCACTCTGTTTGAATTTGAAGTAACACAAATGGTACAAAGAGTTAGGGTTGGGTTCTTTCTGATGGTCCGTGAAAACTGGACGAGTGTACCGTGGTAATGCTCTTTTCCAAAATACCCCTTCCAGTCACGGGAGTTACAAAAATGAGCCATGAAACCAAATGTTTTCATCTTGTACCTGATGTAGTTACAAAACAATGAATTACATGTCAGACTTCAAAAGGGCTGATGGGTCACATAGTAATTTGACTGTTACATGCCGTGAAAATGACTGATTTTGTTTTGGAACTGCCAAGTTTTCTAGGACACCGATGATTTGTGAGCAGCCATTAGCCCATGTGACACCCAAGTGAAAAAGAACGATATTATTGACTCTAATTACAGCCATGTAGTGATAATAAAGTACACTGGAGAGTGTTCTCCTCGGGCCAACTGGACTAGCATACCTATAAATAATTTGAAGCAAAAAAATGTCTCGTTTTAAAATTCTTACTTTTCTCTAAAGAAAAAGAAACATTTCAATTGAACCTCCCAAATCACTTGTATAAATGACATAAATAACCTTGATGAAAATTTCTTTACATCTCTTTCAGGTCAGGGGTTTTTTGTTGAAAGGAAGATTTCTTCAGGGAGTGATTTTACTACGCTTGAGGAGAGAAAGCAGACGAGAAATTGAGAAGAGTGAATTTGTGCTTAAAAGCTGCGCGCTGATTGGCTAAGTACTGACACGTGACCTACATAGAGATGGACTAAGTCTGTTCTGTTATCGAAGGCAAAGCAGTGCAATGTGTGAGAGATGGACTTTTTAATGCCTATGTCAGCTCTGACAGTTTACGAAAACTCCGTGGGAAAGTCATGAGGAGCAAAAGGAGAATGTCAATGATAAAGTTGTAAAATTTAAAAGACATAAGGAACTCCAGGATAATGTTAAAGATGATGGAAAGTGCGGGACCACGTGAAACGAGCTTTGGTTTGTTGACGGCCGAAGTGCCTCCATGCATCCCGGAGTTTATGACAGGCATACCCCACATCAATGAATCTTTCCCGTCAGCATCATCAATCATGCCTGATCACTTCTCGGCGGGCCGCGGAGTCGGAGGCAGCGGTCAGGAGGCCGAAGAACGGGGCCTGCAGCCGCTTGTCGAGCTCGAACAGCAGCAAGCACGGCATCAGGCCCCGACTCCCGTAGGCAGGTCAAGCGGTCAAGGGGCAGGGAATCAGGGTGTTGGCGAGTTGAGCCCCTTTTCCTCCGTCCAAGGTTTGCACCATCCCCCAAATTCTGGCGGTGATATGTCCCCGATCAACGGCACTTCGCTGCCCGCTGAGGTGCTTGGAGGTAAGCCGGGTGCGCTGAGCCCTCCAGCACCTACTTCGTTATCGAGTAAACATTCGTCGAACCATTCAGGCGTGGAATATGCGTGGATGAAGGAGAAGAAACCGTCCAGGAAGCAGCAACAACAACACCATCTTGGAGGGGGTCCGCCACCTCCGCCGGGGCATCACCCTTCCTCGGTCATGCAGCACCAAGTCTCGGCCATGCAACCCCACCAGACCTCACTGAACGGACTAGGTAAGTCACCGTCTATTTATACCCGAAACACCATAACCCTCTCTCTTTACTCAATGTCATTTTTCATAGCCGTATTACCGTCATTGTTCTCCGAGCTAACCCATTAATCATCGCCATAATCGTCCTAATTTGTCAGCGTAGTAGCGTAAGCCTTTAACCGGATCATATAACACCCTTTTAAACCCATGTAGATCTTGACAGAAACCCTTAAATGTACAAACACATAACACCCTGTCCCTACCAAATGGCCCTTGTTTGCCAATTTACTTAGGTTATATTATTTTTTTTCTAATCTGATGATTAATCATGTTATCTTGGCTGTATTATGTTATCCCGTTATCCATCATTGCATGACTAGGAGGGGAATCATGAGCTGAGGGGGAGGGGGTTGTAGGAAAGGTTAGGGAGGATGGGGCCCTTGGTCTTGCAGCTCTTTGGGAAGTCTACATATGGAGTGGATGTCTGGACATTGACTAGACTCTCTCCTATGGTGTCCTATTGACAAACATCTTCATAATGTTGAGTATTTTAAATAACAATGTACAACTAGTACTTGTAACCAGTTTACTTTTACATGAAAGATCAACATAAGGTGCCACCAGGATTGGGGATTGTAGTCAGTGCACAAAGTAGGCCACCTCGCTTACAACACAAGTCATAAAAGTTCAATTATCCCACTGTATCTGTATTCATAAAAGATACCCGTGTTAGTGAACTAAAGCCAAAATTACTCTAAATTATTAAACGTGACTCCTCACTTGCATTGTACAGCACAATAGTGATTAATGGCAAACTCTATCAGGAATCATTTCTGATCCTATAAATAAGAGATAGAAATGCTTCAATTATGCATTCAAGGCTCACGATACTTCAATTAATTTCAAATTGTGAGCTATGAAGCAATACGCCACATAGTTTAGTTATTTTCACCTACCTGATACATGTAACTATTTAACGCCAGACAGTTATTCGTGCAGTTTAAGACGGGAAAAATGAGATGTAAGGTAACAAAATAAGTTGGCAAGAATACTTACCAGCAGGATGACAAAAATTATCGTCTTCTAGTGGATATGATGAACTTCTGTTTACCATTTTCTTTGTTTTACAATCACCGTTACTAGATGCCATTTGCAAAATTCCAGAATGGAGTAATTTTAATGAGTCCTTAATGTCAAAAAATACACAAGAAATTTTCATGCTTCGTGTCCTACATGTCTTCAAGTTCATCTTCGACACTCCATGACACTGGATTGCACACCCATTTCATCTGGTTCCAAAATAATTTTTCATCATAATTAATTCTAATGAGTTGTCCCAAAATTTGAATATATTCATTCGTACACCTCGAATATATACCTGTTTAGTAGTCTTTCATGAACAATCAAAAGGCATACAATCTTCTCTAGTTCTTCCCTACATGAGTTATTTGCATGCTAACAGTGCAAGACTAAGGTAACTTTTGAATCAAACTCCCAGTTATACTTTTTGTGGTCTTAAACTCAGGCCATTTATCATAATCATTCAGTTTGGCTCATTAAGTAATGATGTATTACATGTATTGGCATTACTACAAGTGATATAGAGGACTTGTTAGTTTGTGATATGTCAAAAGTGTAACATGCTTATAATATATTTGAGCACGAATTTGTCAAACAGCATTGTTGTTTAACCCTTTATCTGTGATGCTTATCTATCTTTGACAATCATCAGACAATTGTAATTTCTGTCAGGTCAGAAAGGTTACCTTTCACTTTTTGAATCTTTAAGCTTATAAAACATTTGTAATTGAAATTCCTACCGTACAGTTTCAATTGAGAGATGGCTATAAACACTATCAATCAATATTTCTAACCCACTGTAGTAATAGATTGCAAATGTCAACAGAACCAGGGCATAAACTAAAACGTAGCATGATAACATTTAAACTGTTAAAGTCAAGAGATTACTATAATATGCCCCTTTGTTATAATGTATTGCCTCACAAGTTCATTTATCATCATATTTCTCTTAACTATCACTAATACTAGTGCTTTACATGATAGATTGACCTTACTACTTGTGCTTTGCTCAAACAACAAATTTGTCTCTTTTGAAAGGTTGCTACCAGTTAAACAGATAAACTTATGATACATCATATCTTTGTTTAAATATACTTAATCATTTCATTTCCAACTCTCGTGCCTAGTTGATTTATTGGGTGAAATCTGGGAACCAATTCATTTTAAAGTGTGAAGGGGTAATCAACAGGTCTTTAGTAGGATGATTTATTTCATGTATTAAAGTATTGAATGTGATGTAAATTTGTTGGATCTCTTTTTATGCTTGAAAGGTATAAATACATGCCTAGAACTAATATTTACTACCATTGGAATTCCTAGTTTTCAGAACAGATGGGAGGATCCAATAGCAAAAATTTGCAATGAAGTTGTCTTTTACTCTGATATAAATAAAAATACAAAATTAACTCTCCCTGTCAGTCCTGAATATTTTCCTGTACCTTTGTGTAAAAAATCTCATATAAACAATTCAGATCAAAGCTTTAAGAATCACTAAAATGAGCTAGTTTTCATTAGTTTCCAACCTCTCTACTTTGTAACCATTATCTATTCCCTAAGTGCTTCAGAATAATTATCCTAAAAAGCATAGTACATCTACAAGATGATGTAGTAAACAGACATGAAGTTGTAGTTTTGTGTGGTGTTGGAGTAGCTCTGGTCAAGATCAAAATACACCATGTTCCCAAATGCAGAATTTTATCCCCGTTGAAAGAAGTGGAATGTAAATATTTCACTTGTATGGGAGACAATCTCTGTTGATTACAGTCAGTACATAAATCAGATAAATATGTGTAGCATATAAATTGCAATCATTTTATTGGCTATTTTTGCAATCCTGTTTCTGTTTGACAGACAAACAAGAATATCAAAATATTGATACAAAAGTACACTGTGGCAAATTTGTAAGTAAAAGTGTACTTACCTTATTGGAATGTCAGAATTGTAAACCATAAAAGCGCAATCAAATTTTACCAATTACATTTGTATTAAAGTTATCAAACTAAACTCCATTCAGTTAAATGTTAAAGAAAAGACTGAAAAGACAGTAGGCTGCGGGGTTTGGTAATATATTATTTTTTGCCTAATCTAGGCTATCAGAGGTGAGTGGCTTGGGTGGCAAGGGAAAACAATTTAGCAGTGCTTAAGTGGTCTAGCTTTCATGTGCAATGACAACAAATCATTTATCTTACCCAGATAGACTCGATGACATATGGCGAATGCAGTGTTGGGACTTTTCATTTCTTTTTCCTAAGTTAGTGTAATTGTGCAATTTCATACGCTCAATGTTCTATTTACAAAACAAACATCTCGTACAATAACGATATTTACAGGGCAGAAATTATGGACTTTATTTAGTCAAGATAACGTTATGGCTCCACTACGCCAGTTTTCGTATTGTATAGAAATTTGCATTTGGAAAGTCACAGATATAAAAGTGCCAGAGAACAGACATGCTTCAGAAATTTATGGCACCAAAACATTCAAGCTGTTAATTAGTACATTCTGCTCTAAACTGAGATATTACGTAACAAAATTTATGGCCCTTTCAGTGATGTCATATGTAGTGTAGAAGACGCTCATCCGTGACTCATCTTCGTTAGAAAGAGAATACTAATTATAGAGTAGATAAATTGAACAATGCAAGTTCTTGAACTCTTGTCTGATGGTGTACACAACGGATATGTCACTAGAGAATAAGTGGTGTTCAACAGCTCGTTTGGTTAACAATTTTACCTTCATTTAAAAAAATATGTGTTGTTACCAAAAATGAAGTACACTCACTTCTATGAGACAACAGATTAAAACAATTTACCCGAGTAGTTGAATACTTGCATTTGAAAATACTTATGATAAGGTATGCTTTTTGAAGGGTATCATGAAAAATAAGTGGAATATTCTATGTAACAGGAGACATAACTTTCACGAAAAAAGCTTATGTTGTCTTTTGATATTCTGTTTGAGTAGAATTTTGAAGTAGTTTCTTGAGCTGTATTTGTGTCCTTGTCCTGTCAGTGTCATTTGAATATGAAAAGATACCACATATATTTAGGCAATACCAAGAATATTTGTTGAAATTCAATAAGATACACTGCAATGTGACTACAGAACAAAGTATAAATATATTTTCAAAAGAACCACAAGCAAATTCAAATGTCTGAACAAAAAACAGAATTCATACAGTTTTGTGTACCGTTTGGGTTTGGCATTTGACTTGCATAACTGAGATGTGCGATTTTCAAACTTTCAATTTACCAGCGCAAATGGTTCTGCAATTCTTTGTCAGAAGGTTCATTGGCTGTAGGACCTTTGTATTTCCGAAACCGTACTGAAACGCACCAAATAGGAAAAAGTTGTATTGAAGTTGATAAATCAGAAGAAAAGCAAAATTTTCAAAGCAGTGTGCATACCGTATAGTTTTAAACTTTCGTGCAAGAAAACTTCCTTACAATTTGCCGTGTTTAACATGTATACCCTAAATAAAACGTGGGTTAGAACTGCGGTAAAAGGTAACAACTATTAGTAAATTATTCAATTTAATTATGTTATCACTGTAGGACGTAGGTTCACTTAACTATCAGCAGAACAAAATGTGAACATAAAGAAGGAAATGTGCAAGAGCTGAAACTTAAAATATCATTTATACAGAGATAAATCACTAAAAATAAGAGAGCACGAAAACAGGAGTCTAAAAGATAGGCTTTGTTGTAAAAAGCATTATTGCTCTTTTATGAAGAGCGTATCTTGATGATTTCATCTTGATTCAGATACGGTAACTGCCTTAACCTCGTGACTTCCCTTCCTGAGCATAATGGGCAAATACAATTTAGCGGCAAGACAACGTCTTGATTTTACAATGGAAATCTTATTAAAGTCCTGTCTGCAGAGAGGCAACGTAGACTTTACTGGTGTATGAATTATAGAAAAGGAGACCCCCAAATTCTCACGTCTGTATTATCAGACCTGTCATTTTGAGAGGGAAATCTTACAGGCTCTCTTCAGCCCTTTGCAATGAGTTTATCAGTTGAATTGAATTCCCTTGATGCAAGCAGACAACACACTTGTCCGTTCGCGTTTGTTCGCGCCCGCTTCCCTATTTGTGTTTCTGTCACTTCTGGACACCTTGCATTTGAGGAGGTTACACGCCCCTAGGGCTAGCACTGGGGTTCACTGCCGTCCAATTTTCCATTAGGGATAAATTCCTGTTAGTGTTATAAATATTAGAGTAAGAATGCATTTTTTGATGAAAGTACTCACTGAGACACTGATTCAAATTCTGCGCAGTCTACTGTGTGCGAGCAAAACTTTGAGGGCAGTGGAGTTTTGAAACAATAGAATTATGCAGAGCATCTTTTGTGGGATTCCATGGCACAGCGTGAAATTCTCTTATTCTTGTACGATTCCAGTTGACAGAACTTTTTAAGAGCTTATAGTTAAATTATTGTATCCCAGCTGCTGAAATCAGCTCCTGAAATTCCTTTCAATTTGGAAATGTACAGAACAATGGGGAGAACAAAGGAATTCCATGCTGCGCTTTTGATGCGCTATTGTTCCAAAACTGATAGAATTTCAGGAGCTGTTCCATCAGGTTTGGAACAATAGCACACCAAAAGCACAGCGTGGAATTCTTTGTTTTCTCTTTTGTTCTGTAGGTTTCCAAGTTGATAGGAATTTCAGGAGCTAAGAACTGAAAAAATACTAGATTCACATCCTTTGTTCATATATCTCATTGTCAGATAGTTTTAAATTTGATAGCCAACTTATCAAAAACAATAGATGTACCTAAATTGGTTGGCAAATCAATAACAGTGCTCTCCAAATCTTTGACTTGCCAGCTCAATCAGACTGAAAGTCATATGCTACGTGATATTGTAATGCAATATGCAAATGGACGTCTAAATGACAGATAATTTTCATGTCATCAAAATAACACAAAGGCAGGCCGGCTTATTTGAAAACTTCAGCAAAATTCAACCCATTCCTTTGAGTCAACTTTTCAGAAACACTGCATCAAATAAGAAACAAAGTATAGGTTGATCTAAGTAATAAGATAGATCCAGGGTTTCTTCACAGGAGAAAATATTGCCATTTTCAGTTCAGACTGTATACTGAGAAACTATCCCCCCTTCCTTTTGGCTCAGTCTTTACAACTTAGACAATCAGAATAATAGGAAGAAAACAGAGTACAATGCCATGTTATATGATGATGTTCTGTATTCTGGGAATCGGTTACTCCATGCTTCCTTGATGAATTCATAATCCAGCTGTCACATCCTATTGTTCTTCGTTCTTTTGATCTCTTTTGATACTTGTAGTGTAATATGCAAATTGTCAAACAGGTTTCTGACTTGGGTTTTTTCGTACTTTTTTATAATAATCAAATGTTACGTAAGGAATAGTGTTCCGGTCTGTACGTCCGTCTGATTACAATCTCTCAACAACAATTTTGATTAAATATGCAAAATTGGTGTTATAACAATATTTAACTAATTGTTTTTCTAATTAGTATATATTCAAATGCAAGAGCAACCAAAACAATTCTGTCTTTACAAGAGTTTTCTTCTATATGGCAATAGGTCTTGGGGACAATCTTGATTTGGTTTTGCTGAACCTTTTGATGATTTACAGCAGTTAACTATCCATATCCCAATCCTGTAGTATGCACATCCACCTTGGCTCTACAAAGTTTTATGAAATGATTTGACAAATCATTACAATAGCTTCAATTGAATTCTAAATGTCCATTTTCAGATTACTCAGACCTAGCCAAAGACAGTCACTCTAACAACCCTAGAAGACTTCGGACAGCTTATACCAATACCCAACTGCTGGAGCTGGAAAAGGAATTCCATTTCAACAAATACCTCTGCAGGCCCAGAAGAATTGAAATTGCAGCCTCTTTGGATCTCACTGAAAGACAGGTGATTAAAATAAATCTATTTATCTTTTGTATGAATACATGAGAAGCATGGGGTTTTTTTAAAAACTTTTTACGTCTTGAACTATTATCCTGTTAAAATTTTGTGAAAACGAACGAGGAGCACACAATTGTGTGGCTTATGTCAATTACAGGGTAATGTTCTTGTAGGTAAAGGTATGGTTCCAAAATAGAAGAATGAAGTACAAAAGGCAATCAACGGGAAAAATGGGTGAGTACCAACAGGTTGTTCAATATTATTCAGGCAGTTAGCTTTGTGCAAGTTCAATCATTGAATGTTATCCTTCGCAGTACAAATTTGCACCGCAGAGGGATAATTCATTTCAAAACAAACAACATATTCCAGTGGTGTACCAACTTCTTGCAGAAAGTTATAATTGTATCCCAAGAGTAAAGGTCAGCTGTGACCACCAGAATGTTTGTTGTATGCCAAAACGAAAAATCAAGTGTATTTATGTTGGAAATGAAAGATTTTTGCATGTATTTGTCAGATGGTTTTGGAGAAGGAGGAGAGGATGTGAGCTCAAGTTCCCCTAGTGTGGATAGTACTACCCCAGGAGACCTGGATACCCTAAACATACCCAATACTGATGTCAAAACAAAGTTTGATGTGGTTTCGACAGGAGATGGGAGTTATGGCATGCTGGATCCCACTAATAGTGCTAACAGTTCTACTTCAAAGGGGAGCGAAGAAGCGATGGATTCTGAAGAAGAGCAGAGTGTGAATACCAAGCTTAATGAAACGGCCAAAACAACCCCAAAATCTGAGGGGCAGCATACCCCCGAACTGAGGATGCCTACAGATGGGCTTATTACAACTGTCAAAACTGATCACGGCGCAGGGAAAGTGGATCAGAGTAGCAGTCATACCCCTGTTGGTTCCCCTCCTGGCCTCCCAGTGCCCTCATCAACCTCTCAACAGAAGCAGCATAACATACACCAACAACAAAAACAACCTCTTCACTTGGTGGGCGATAATGTAAGCACTAGTCCTCAAGGTACAAAGTGTGGTCCTTCAGAACATGTTTCTGTATCTAACAGCAATGTTCTGTCTCCTGGATCAAGTGTTGCTAATCTAGACAATCAAGAAACGGACAATAAAGACATGGTAGTATCCAGTACAAGTGGTGGAACCCCAGCTATTACCAGTGACAAAGAACTCTTGAATGGGGTGATAAGACAGGGACCTCAAAATGTCACTGTTACAACACCAGCAAGGATGAATCCGCATTGTTTTGGTGGTACCAATGTTTACTCACAATGTCAGCCCCACCCAAAGGGTATGAATCCTGCTGTCATGGGCATGCCACATGGCAGAGCAATGGCCATGTCTACAAACAATAACCCTGGTCCAATGTCCCCTCACAACAATGTATCCCCTCCCCAGGCTAGTGTACCCCCTCAAATGCGTCATTCCGGTTACACCTCGCCTAATCAACAGGGTAATTACCCTCACCCTAACGCACAGTTTAACCCTCAGATGGCACATCAAGGCGTGCCACTGCCATCTATGAATGGTCAAGGATTTGCAAACATTAGAGGCAATATGACACATAACAATGGTCAGTGGTATGGTCAGATGACAATGAGTAATGAAAGAAGGCCTTTCTCTCAGAGAAGAACCATGAGGAGTCCGCAGGGTGTCTCTCAATATCCTCAAGACTGCTACAGTCCCCAGGGATTCCCACCCCAAGGGCAACCAAATCCGCAACAAAATCCACATGGCTTTGGAAATCAATACACTCAAATCCAGAAAAACATGGCTTATGGTGGAGGGACCTACGCGGGACAAAATTTTAACGAACAAAATGCGTCCCAATATGGGATAGGTGTCCCAGAGCCCAATCAGCAGCACACCGGTGGAAATTTTAATCCTCAGCAAAACTTCGGGGTGGCTGGGCCTCATGCATCAGGAACAATGGGATCAGTAGGATCTGCACCTGGACCATCTGCAGGTGTCCCCATGGTTCACCAGCAGCAAGGATCTAGTACAGCAGGAGGGACAGGAAGGGTCGATGGCAGCTTCACTGGTTACCAAGGCAACCAACTAACACACTTTCCTGTAGGAAGGGAGCCCCCTACTCCACCAGTAGGCCCAGGAGGTGCAGGACAGGTCTCTAGTGCTGCTGTGCCTGTAAATAGTAGCAATACAAATATAGCAAGTTCTAATCATCACACGCAGCAAAGAAGTGGAAACTTTAATAACAATTATGGGTCTCATCTAAATTCAGGTCCTCACCCTCATCAGCAACACCAGCTTCACAATAGAACAATTGGACCGCATGAAATGTATGCTTCAATGGACAATGTCAATATGAACCCGTCAACACCGAACAATACGCCGCCATTCAACGCGCAATACAATAGTCCATACACAAATCAACAACAACAACAACAACAAACTGGTAACCATGACACTAACGTTAACAGTCAGGTGACGTCAAGTGGAAATGACGTCACAAGTCCCATGGGCAGTCCTGGGGACATCCCAGAATTCAGTATGTTTGGAGATTATGCCCCTCAAAATGAATATTATTAACTGAGATGTAATTTTTTTTTGTATTTATTGTGATGATAAAATGGTTGAACCTCACTCTTTCTCTCTCTCTCTCTGATACGGGTTATGTCAACTGTGGTATCGTATTGATGTATCTAATTTCTCGTAATGGCAGTGCAGCAATGTCCCCAGCACAATTGTTTCAATATTTTAATTTCGCCCTTTTTGTAGACAATGTCCAAATCGGAACAGCTTATTGTCGTGTGAAAGTATCATTTTGTATTAAATGTTGCATTTCCAAACTTAACAATAAATGTTTTACGTAAATAATAGAGCTATTCTTTCAGAAATGTTTACGACCCACAACTAAGTTTTCCCTTTTGTACTGAACAAATCGGTGGTTTCAATGTATCTAATTTGGTATCTGGTGAAAGCTTTAGTATTGAATAAGTTGGCAACCACTTATTGTTGTGGTTATTGGAGGTAATGTTTTCAGTTTAAACAGATCTGTAGCATACATTGGTTTCTGAAAGGAGAGGAAAATTTTTCGATTCTGTTTGTGTGTGTTAACCATCTTACCTGTACATTACACCAGAGATACTACACTACTGAGATAATTCACTCTTGTACAAGACCACGTACCCACTCTGGCAGTATTCTGGCATGTTTACTGCTCATAGGAATAACATTGGAAATTTTAATTCTTTTCGGATTAGTAATTAAGTCTTTTAAGACAATTCTCACAGAAACTATATGTTTCAAATGCAAAAACCTTGTAGTTTTCTTTTATTTTAGAAAGTAATAACTTTCTCTTTTGCATATGTGTGCATACTAGAAATGCAGTATGTGAGAGCTGAGCATGCCAGCAGTGTATCAGCTCTGTGACCTAAAACTAGCAGAGTGAATTATCTCGGTAGTATAGCATCTCTGATTAAACATCATCTATAAAAAAATTTAAAATGAGTTTATGGAGAGAAACAAAATTTTGGATTTTTTGAATTCCATTGTCATCCAAGTGTATCATTTTACTATGATTTTGGAGCTGCATAATTAGCTACAAATGTTCCTATTTTTATCGGTTAGTTTGCTTATTTGTTGCATATCAGGCAACTAGCTATGGCCATCTCGTGACACTATCTCATTTCTACCCTTTACAAATGTCAATAACTCTGTCTGTGTTAAAAGCACTCTTAGGTTCCCTTAATTTTCTAGACCATGTTTTGCTACAGACAAAAAAGGGATTTTTACTTTTTACCTGGACCAGTTTTTGATCACTTTAAACCTGCTTCACATACTCAGATAATCAAAGGCTATCAGATCTGATTTTGATTGCTATTGATGGCAACTTTTTAGGGAATGCCCGATTTAATTTAGGCATGAATGTAAAACGTTATGCTCACGCCATGGTATGTTTTACTTTTGCAAGTGGACGTAAAAGTTTACGTAGTTTTCTTAGTTATTTATTTTGATAAATTTAGAAAGGTACGAAATAGGCAGAACCGTGTACTTCAAACTGAGATCCTCCATATTCTTATTTACCATAAGTGGCAAAATTTAAGTTAGAAATTTGTGGATTTATGGTGCTATTACGACAATTTTTTCGTTAAAACAAATTATTTTTGAATATTATATTACAAGATGTACTGAAAACTCTCAGGGGTAAAAATATGTATGTTAGATGATTATAGAGACAGTAACTTATAAATATTTATGAATATTGTCATAATAAATAGTAAAAAGCATAATATAAATGATAACTTCTCTATTATTGCTTTAAATAAATATATCTTTTTTACCAGTTTACTAGCACTGGGTAAAAACTATTCGTAAATAAAAAGTGCTTTCTGAGCTACTGCCCAAATATTGTAATGTAATTACATAATGCCTATATTGTCTGTGTGATATTTCACTCATTTAAACTGCCTTTTAATTGATACTAAGATGTAGCAATTATGTGTCTTGCCAAATTCTCAATAGTTTATCTACAGAGTGCAAGCTCAGTACCAAAAGGTAAACGTCGCATTTATTTTTAAATGTAGCTTATAGTTTTGTTATCAGTGACGTGAGTGTGCTGTAGGAATGTGTGTGAAATGTGTGTGGACATTTTTAAATGAACCGATTGACCCTTGTTGTATTATTGGCTCTTTTAGGTGTAACACAGTTCAGTGTCACTAGATTATTATTTCAACGTTTCACCCATTTATTTATTAAGACCCAAAAGGTAACGTGTAGAAATTAGATCTATTATTGAAATGAAGTTATTAACTTTAAAATCGATAGTTGTAGATTCAGTGAGTGTACAACATAACGTTTAAATGTGGTAAAAACTGAAACAATGACGATATGAATATGTGTCAACGTGAAAAAGTAGCTAAACTTAAAATGCATAATATAAAAGTGGATTATGTACATAATAAGATGGAGGACTGTGTAATAATGAGTAAACAAATCTCAAATTTGTATTTTAATTTATTGAATAATAATAAATGTGGATAATTTACAAAATATAAATTTATTTGTTGTTTCTTCTCTGTGAGGCATAAACATCACATAAACAATAAAATCATTGTAAACTAACACACGACATTGGAACCTCTATCTGGTCCACGTAAATTTTTAATATTTCTTTTCCAAGAGGTGGTGAAAATTAACTATTAACAAACAGATAAATGCTCAGAAATATAACCCTCAATAATTTATCCATATTCTATTTTGCTGGTAACATGTCATTATTCATTATTAATTTAGTACAATTCAGCCAAAGTGCACTCAAGTCCTATTTGGAAGTGCACAAAATTTACATAGTTCTGATTTTAGCCACCAGATGGCACTATACAAGTCATTGAGTGCAGATGTTGGTCAGTCATGATTCACAGATTGTAAACACCACAGATGTGCCTCTCTTTACATTGTCTAACCAATCCCATCTGCAGCCATGCTCATTCATGGGTTAAATTCTACACAAAAAAGTTCTTCTTGCTCACAAATAACAAACAAATCAGACTGTGATTATGCCCCAGTACGCAATGCATGTACAATATCTAGACTGTCGTACTATTGATATTATTTTTCCACATTGTATACAAAATTTGCGTATATACTTGAAGACTAAAATTTCATCTCACAATGTGTATGCATGCATGCATGTTATTATTTGTTAGATATAACTTTGATCTACGGACTAGTAATATTGTAAAGCACAATTTTCACATTTATTGAGAACATAGTCTTGCCAGTTTTGACGTTGGCAGATCAGAGGAAAAAAGTGAAAAGTCCATGTCTAAATGTTTTGGTTGCCATGTTGTTATTGCTATGTACATTGTCACAATTGCTAATGTCTGTAAGAGAATTTCATATGAATGACAATGAAGGGATCTGTCCCTGCATCAAACCTGATGGAAATGTGTTTGAACAGGGACCATTCATTATGGTAAACTGTATTAACATTTAATGTGAATTGGGAAAGCAACAAGATGGTATTTCAGTTGAAGTTATCAATGACAACAGGGGCAGATCCAGGATCTGGTCAAGGGGGGGCCCAACTTTTCAAGTGCCAATATTTGCCGATGGAGTGAAGCAAAGTCACACGACCATGTAATGGTACATAGGGATAGTCTGAAAATTAATTCATTAACTACACAGGTATGAATCCATATGTGGGTGCATGATCAAGACATATGTAAATAATAATAAAAATTGAAAGGGAGATGTATAACAGACACAATGGTGTATCTGTGTTAAATAATGGGAATTAAGACTAGTAAGAAGATAAGATGATTTTAGGATGTATGCTGAGCGAAGCGAGGCTAGAAAAATTTTGGAGATACTCTTAGGAAAATGATGCCAAGTGAAGCAAGGCTAGAAAAAAATTGGAGATATTTTTAGGAAAATAATGCTGAGTGCAGCGAGGCTGGAAATTTTTTAAAAAATATTCTTAAATGTTATGCTGAGTGCAGTGAGGCTGAAAATTTGTACAAATTACGGTCTAATTTTGGTGTCTTGAGGTGCTGGGGCCCCAAAACTGGGGGCTGGGGCCTGGATCCGTTGCTGAATACCGTCTTCTTCATAATTATAATACCCGTTTAATTATGACACACCCTTCTTGAAGCGAATTAATTAACTAAATCTTTCATGAAATACAAAAAAGCCGGTTTGTGTGATGAAATAAATACATTTTGGTAGAAAAGGCAATAAAACCAAATGTCTTGGTAACCAGTGCCATGTAATAAGAGGGATTTAATGTATAATATTATGCAGAATTCTGTTTTTATATTCTTTTTATAAATACGGCCTTTCACAACATTAATTGGTATTGTGCGTCAAGAATAACACACAGTGGATTGATATAAAAAATACCATGGATAGTCACTTAATTTTTAAAATGGAAAACTCTGTCGCAGCCATTAACTGTGTCTGTGACGTCAAAGGAAGATTCAAAATGATTTTATCAACGAAAATTTATTTCTTCGCGATTCACAGAGCCAAAAATTGCAACATTAAATATTGCAACCAGGAAAAGGGGGAATTTATATGAGGACCAAGTATAAGAAGTGGAGGCTTAAAACTTTCATCAAATATTCATGTCACTTAACAAGAGGCTTTACGTCTTCGCCACATACGGTTAATTAAATCTTAATTATGTCACTATACGATACATCATCTTAACACATACAATTCTTTGAAGACAAACTGTGTAATATGTTTACTTCCTTAAACGGTGTTATGGAAAATTCGAAAGAATTTGAAAAGGGATTAAAGGAGTTATTTCGCAAAACACGTTCATGTGTCAACGAAACTTCCTCATCCAGTTTTATGGCATGGCAAGAAGATTTATGGCCAATAGTGGCATAAACAATGGGCGCATAACGGGCAACAAGTGATTTAGTGTAAGATGACGTCGATATTGGACACCAACATCGAACAAGTATTAAGTGTAATCATGTGTAGTAGTTGCAAACGAGTTAGGGTGCCGGTTCCCGCTCATGGAGCCGAGATTGCGACGATTCGAATCTCCATGTACCCGAAATTCAAAATTGTGTGGAGTACCAGTGGCATCAAACAGTAAGACAACAAACAATACCTAAACCAAGTGAACTGTAAAAGAATAGGTTAAAAAGAGGCCAATCATTAAATACAACTAACTATAAACTATTTGGTTATTAAACAGTGGCATCATTGAAAAAATAAAACAGGGCGAGTTTTATTGTTAGTCTATCACGCTTTACGTTGATAGACTACTGTAGACGGCAAGGTGGTTATGCTGTGAGTTCAAAAAGAGAGGGCAAGGTGTTGGGGGATGGACCCCCCCCCCCCAAGGTGAGGACGAGGTATGGGGATAAGGTCTGGGGATGGACCCCCCCCCAGGTGAGGACGAGGTATGGGGATGAGGTCTGGGCATGGACCCCCCCCCCCCCCAGGTGGGGATGAGGTCTGGGGATGAGGTGTGGGGATGGACCCCCCCCTAGGTGGGGATGAGGTATGGGGATGAGGTCTGGGGATGGAACCCTCTGCCCCCC
>JBCAUI010216416.1:0-16702 GCA_038406195.1 Haplosyllis anthogorgicola
AAATTCCAGGATTTTTCCAGGACTGGAAAAACTGTTGTCATTTTTCCAGGTTTTCCAGGTGCTGTGGGAACCCTGGAACATTATCTAGTGTCCCAACTTGATAATCGATTATTATCGATAAAGACTTCGATAAAAATCGATAAGAAAATTTTATCGATTACGACCCCTAATGCTTTGTTAAATTTGGATTTTGTCAAGGCAATTATTAGTCGTTATTGCCCAAGCTTGCGGCCTAAACATGACGGCATAACTATACATCGTCCTGTTACTCATAAACTTACGGTCCTTTTTCTCTATAACAAAAAAATTACAAAACTGTTAGTAGGCCTTACAGGGCCACGCATCTTTCTAAATCTGATAATTGTACAGCATTCATGAAAATAGAAAAATAATTTGTAGTTTATTATTTCTACGACAGGCATAATTTTACATTCTAGTAAACCGGAACAAGAATCAACAAAACAAAACGCACTGACAAAGCAAAAATATGTCACCCCATCTTGTCACCAAATATCTTGCAAATCTGTCAAGAGACCAACACAGCGCTTCCCTGCCCCGATCCCAAAAAAGAGTTTTGAAGACTGCACCTAGATTGCACTTTCCTTCAACTAAAATCTTGGGAAATGAAGCACGTCCTTTTTATACGATTCCCTGTTGTTTACTTCCCCCATCCCAGAAGATGCAGTGCTTTTGAACGCAGTTTGGCTTCAATGGCAAATGTGCACGACTTTGTGTGGTCTACAATGTCTAACCAACATGAAATGTACAGATTGCTTACCTCCCACGGTGTCCTGTTTCTCCAGGCCTGTAGCTCTTAATACTTTAACACGAGTGATCATCTGTGGCGCTTTACACCAGAGGAAGCAGCCACACAGGCTCGCGCAACATCCTGGTTCTGGCTTATCCTGCTTGAATAACCTGAAGGAATATAAACAAATATTACGTGTTGTCTGTTGTGAACATCACTCGAGCACAATCAGCATGTCTTCATAAACTAAACGCACTGCCCTTAACGCATCGACGGTAATACTGTAATGTTAAGCCAATGAGGCTAACGCTCACGGGAAGCTCGACACACTAAAATTAGCGTGCGTTTAGTTTATGAACCATGCACTGAATGGAACATGGTGTAATGACGTCTAAAAATATACTGTAGAATTGAACTCGCGTATCAAATCTTATTTTCTTGTATGTTTTTAACAGAACAAAAACTAAATTGACTATACCGTAAAGGTAAAACATTATATCCACTTTTTAAAGTATATAAAAAAGTGTCATTGAAAAATTTACGCCGATGAACATAATTTCTTTTTCAATGTTTTGAAACATTTTTTTCTGTGGTAAAGACGACCCTTGTAAGAAACTCACTTTGCCTTGTTTTCTTCGCTTGTGAATATTCTTACTAGGAAGTCCTGTTGCTGTCCTGCTTCGAATGTACACGGAACCATGATGTAACGTCCCTTGGGGAGGGTGTGGCGCAGAAAGATGGAACGGCTGTTCTTGAATATGGAGGATTTCACTACTTCCTGTGTCTGCAACTTGTGCGTTCTGTGGTGACGATTCCATTCCACCTACAATATAATTGTATTAATGTGAATGCACCAAAGTCAAGGCACGATGCAACCTCACCAATGTACCTTCTTTTTTCTACAAGACATTATTTCCTTTCCAAGCAAAGCACATTTTCACAGGGTTGACCATAATGCAATATGCCTACAGTAGAATTTGTCTTGAGCAACACCTGTCTTGAACAACATCATGTCTTTTTACGACACTTTTCACAGCATACAACGTTGTTAAAATAAGTTTAAATGACTCCGTCTTGGGCGACACCTTGCCTTTTAGGACACATTTTGAAGGGAAAAGTTTAGTGTCGCAAGACTACAGTACTGACTAAATCTCCCCTTCTCAAAAACATTGAATTCACCAAGAAACACCTACCCTCATAACGCTGAAACCGATAGTAGTCTTCTTATCCACCGTTTCATCTCCACGACCAGTCTTCTGTGTCAAACCCAGTAACACCTCGTCTTCCTTCTCTTTAACATCAAAACGGATCTGAAATTTTAACAAATGGAATTAAAAAGATTTTTGCCGACAGTTAATCGGGAATGCAAGGTTATTTTTTCTCCACAAGCTACAAACCACATGCCCAATGCAGTCAACATGGTTGTGCTACTGCATAGCCATAGACACCGTAGCCAGAGATTAGTCTTGCTGAACTTTTAATCTACTTGTACATCAACCAGAATGGACAGAAAAAGACAAGAAAGACAAGGGAGAGCCCCAGACAGTATGTCAGGCAATTTATCATATGTTTATCTGGGTTTATTTGAAAAAGTGTTTTTTAAAAGAATGGGGACAGCTCCAATATTTGACATGGGTTTTACCTGAGGGTTGTTGAGGAAGGTGTCCTTGTTGTTGATGCATCCTCCAGCTCTCTCCGGCGCCTTCCACTCCGTGTGGATCTCTTTGCCGTCCCACGTCTTCTGCAGTGTGAAGAAGTTCGTGTTCACTACGCGGCAGATCGACATGTTGGTGAAGTAAGTACAGTAATCCTCCATCAACATCCTATAAACAGTAATACCATAATGAAGAACTACTCAATACAATGGTGTTTTTAATTTGTCTATTTTTATTTTTTATGGCAACCATCGCAGCCACTTATTATTATGATTATGGGGTCACTGCATAACCATTTTTGAGCCACTGGTACTCCTATTTTGGATTTCCGGCATGCTCAGTTTTTCTTGGATAAGCATCATCCACTGATGGGCGGACACACATCCAAGTACGAAATGAGAACTGGTTAAGCTATGCGGTGTCAATACAATAGTTTAATTATCATAGTGACGGCACAAAAACAATGAATTTCATGTACATTTTTATTCGTATGTTTCAGAAGTAATAAAGAATTTTGTCATTTAAAACGTTTTGCAAAAGGCACTGTTAGTTGAACATTAACTGATTTATCTAAGGTAACTGTTTCGACTTCTTTTGTCTTTTAATTGAAGACTGCATGTGAATGTGTTATACAATAGATCAAAAAGTTGCCGCTTACCAGAATTCACCATCGTCATCTTTTGTAAGTCCGATCTTCTCTTTGGAGTGTTTATCGACTTTGTTCCATTCTTCTGACCTAAATAATTATACAAGTATAATGCCACTTAATGCGTAAAGATGCTAAGTATATGACCAATGCACGTTCAAATCAGTATCCAAACTTGAAAGCACTTGTCATGGAGAATAAAGTAATTCAATGAGATAAAATTACTTTATGAGTAGATTTGTTTATTACAGAAGTTACGTAACATGCACAGATTAACCATAATGTAGTTGAACCTACAGTGTAACTTTTCTTTACCGACACCTGTCTTGAACGACATCACGTCTTTTCATGACACTTTCTTCTGTACACAACGTTAAAACTTGTTTAAATGACCCTGTCTTGGGGGATACCCTGCCTTTACGACACTTTTGGCATGGAAAAGTTCAGTGACACTCAAGACAAGTTCTACTGTAGTCCTTTTGTCGGAAACTTACTCGTCGCTGAAGCGCCCCTTCCATTCAGTCCCACCCCATGGATTCCTCAGTCGAACCATCTGCAACTTCTCTTTGTTAAACATAGCAAACAAACCAGAACCACCTGTTGAAAACAATGTAAGGCTTTAGTACACGTTGTGTATTTATCTAATAGTTACCATGGCTAAATGCACCATTAATGTATTTTCGATTTTAGTAACAGCTTGACTAGAGTTTGGTTTCTAACTGATGAAGCATATGGTAAAGTATGATAGCATTGGAACACTAGGTTTTCTCCTTTTTTCGATACATACAAGCAGTTTGAACTCTCTAGATTTTTGTTGCATATTACGTTTAGTCACATTTACGATCGATACAGTTACGAACTTCCACCCCTATTAGTCTTACGGAAAGGATACAACAGTCGGACAGTTTTGTGCAACTTGCTTCTTTTACAACTTGTGCCACCAACACCAGTTATACTTTCAAAAATGATCTTGATTGAATCTTATAAAAGGGGGTTAAAAGTTAACTTAAAATAATACGATTAAAATTAAGGTTATATTTTGTAATTATAACATGCATTTCTTTTTACACATTATGGAGTTTTGATAAAAACTTAATATGTAAGGGGAGGGGGATGATTATGATTTTGTTATGATTGTTGCTGTTTAAACTACACATCATCCTTTTTTCTGCCAAATTTCCTACTCTACGCTATTACTATTAAAAGTTAGTCAGTTACTACTACAAAAGTGTGTATTTCTGCGCAATCACACTGCTGTGCGCATAAAGTTCCAAGTAAATTTGCTTGAGGAGTCAGATCCTTCACGCTTGTTTGTTTTGTATTTTGCATGTCACATCACAAACAAAAAGGGAAATGTTGAGACAAAGACCACATACAATACAACCTGCTTTGTGCGGCACCCTTTTGTACAACAGTTAAGTTGGAAAATGAATCTTTAATATCAATGTACATTTTACGGCATACCTATCTTTTACCCTAAGAAATTAGGGTGCCGCTCAAAACAGGTTCTACTGTTCTATTTAATGAAAGTGGCCAGGTAATACTGTTGACAATAAACAGAGTACAACAGCCTATCCTTGGCCGTTCAGATCATTTAAAAAAAAAAAGAGGAATTTAAGTTAGAAATGTAACTGAAAAGACCCCGGTCTCCTGTACCAAAATAAAGACATGTATTAATACGACTACATTAAATCTACGGTACACATTCCACGGCTGACATTAAAGTGTTTTCATTCCACATCGAAATCATGACAACTTACCAGTTCCTAAAGTTAAATACGAATCGCAAACAGTCAGTAATATGTAAAGGGACTTAAATCACCAGTGGGGCGAAAACTTACGGTTTATGTTGTTAAAAAAAAAACAGAAAAAAATAATCACACGTCAGTGCTTTATCCAAGTTTGCCTCTAATACAGCTACATACTATCCACCCCTCCCCCTAGAAATGTGCACAAGATTTGTGTAATTTTTTGTGTCGATGTAGTAGACACCAATGGTTCGAGATGAACTTCACTACACTTTATGTGTCACCAGCACTCTGCTAAGGTGTTGTGTGCATGTAGTGCAAAGGTAAAAATATGGTTAAAAAACGGCACCCTATTTTGCATATTGGTTTTGAATTCAACAAAAACATCCGTATCTAGAGTGTCTTTAGGTATGTTTGAAAACGTATGTGAGAAGTGTGGCCAGCTGCCTGCTAACACTCATATTGAGCGAAAGCACATGAAAAATCCAGAGGTGACTTTAGGGATCATAGCGCAAGTGAGTAAGCATGCCAATGACAGATCCACTGTGGCTTTGAAACCAATGGGTCCCCAAAAAACCACTTTCTAATCAGTTTTATGCACTTGGATCCAGCACTTATTGACGGTTAATCATGAACACAAAAATAACACAAAACCGTTACATCTTAATGGCAAGAACTGTGAAAACTTACTCCCTGTTGCATGGAGTCAAAAAAACGAAATATACAGTTCAAAACATTAGCATGGTTTGTAAGCATGAACTAAATAAATGTAACGAAATCTGAACTGAAATATTTCACAACATACGGCTTATTTAGCTGAAAGCACAGGTAAAGTTTATGATGGAATCCCAGTTAGAGCAACTTTTTGTCAAATATGGTATTTAAGATCTAAGATTATTGATTTTCCATCAAGCAACATTGATGCGTACAGATAAAAATAAATTTCACATGGATAGTTACTGCAGCGTATTCATTCTATTACTTGTGTTTTGAAGTAAAGCAACAATGCACTAATCCTACCTTCGAGGGTTACGGTTTTAACCATGGTTATACCGTACGCGTGGCCTTTTACAAGACCGACATCGATAGCTTGTTCCATCTCTTCACTAGATTTTGCCTAAAATGATAAAATGAGAAGAGAATATGACAACACTGTTTCTAGCGTCATGTGGTAACGTGGCAACGTTGTAGTTCATGACGTCCTTACGTGCCGCCGTCTTAGATGAATTGGAAATTTGTTTTTTAGGTTTAAGACCAGTTTTTAATTCGAAAGACAATTAAGAGATAAGCTGTGCATGCTGTGTAAAATTATTAATCTGTAGCCAAGCAGGCATGAACACATAAACAAACATGTCACTAGGCATAAGTAGTTTTGATTTGTCAAATGAATATATCTTCCAGTTACAGTAGAACCTGTCTTGAGCGATACCTTTCTTGGGCGATACTTTGCTTTTTTAGGCAGTTATACCCTGATGTCAATCTTTAATGTTCACGTTTATTTTACCTGTCTTGAGCGTCATCCCTAGCTTTCCTAGTCGTCACAAACTATAGCGCCGCTCAAGACAGATTCTACTGTACTTTCACAATGAAAAGAAATAAATTTTAACGGTTCTGAGCATAACGTTAACTGAATAGTTGAACTGTTCACATACAAACCTTTACTTGTTTTCCCTTGTCTATCTTAATCTGGGTCATTTACGACAATGTATTTTTCAAATGTAACATTAGCAAATATTCAGCAAGGAATCCATGGCAGTGGCATTAAATTCTATGGGGATGAAAGTGTAAAAGTGAATGTGCATGCCAACTTAATATCTGAAAACTTACGGGAATAGCTGCAGCCATGAGTGCACCATTAGAAAATTCCTTCTTCATATCTTTGAAGAGCTGCTCTCGTTTGTCTTCCAAACCAGCGTAATTCTCTTCAGCCATGTCCAATGGTTCAGCGATACCTGCAATCCGCAAAGAGACAAAGATAATATAGCCCACAATGCAACAATACTGTAAAGTTGTAAAGAATGACTGTAAAGAAAGTTTGTGTGTAACAAAATGAATACCCTGCAACCTGTTGCAAATGATTGTATTGTTATTGGAGTGTCTCTGGAGTAATATTTTGTAAAGAGTGAAGGTTTCCTAGCATTTTTGCTTATCTTTGCACAGACGTTCCTGAGAATGGCCATGCTAAGGCAATGATAAAATTTCCTGTGTTTTCCCTGTGTTCACGACATTTTTCCCTGTGTAATTTCATTAAAAATATATGTTTAACTTGTAATTAGCCCCCTGCACCACATGCTCCAATCCTTTCCTGCTTTCATGGTTTTCAGAAAAAATTTCAGCCATAACTTGAAAGCCATAATCAGTGACAAAAGTGTGTGATCATAGTTGGCAATTTAGGAAGATGTGCCACGCAAAGCTAGGCTAGAAAAAAATTGGGGTACATAAACCCTTAAAATGGCAATTTATTGTAAAATTTGGAAAATTCCCCTTGTTCTATAAAATTCACTGTGTTTTCCTGTTTTCCTGTGCCGTGGCCACCCTGTTCCTGCAGTCATTGTTCCCACACCACACGACAAATAGAAGTATATTTTACCTCCTGTGAAATCTTCCAAAGCTTCAGAGAGTTCTCCACCATCTAGAGCCTCATAACATCCGAACACTCTGCAATAGATAGCAATGCGGTACAAGCGATTCATTTAGTTACGTTATAAAATAAGGATTTTCAGTAAAATTCTACATGCATTCCCAACACACAAAACTGGCATGATGCATCGCCTAAACTTACTAAGGCAAAATATACTTATGAGAACTAAACCTTCTTTCAGAAATGTTAATTATTTAACGAGTTCGCAATTGTTCAATTACAATCCATGATTCCTAGTGTCGATACGTCTTAAGGTGGCATTATACCTTATGATGTGGCCAACAAAATAATTTTTCACTTTGTTCCTTGGTTGTTATTTTGAACCACTGTACTCACTTGGCGTAGGCTTTCTCCAGCAGTGCGCTCCAGAACTCGTTCTTGGCCTTGGAATGCACGAAGACGAGTTCACCGTGTCGCGTCGGCAGCAGGTCGTCGATCACCACGTCGATCCACTCTCCGTAACGCCAGAACCGGAAGTGGAAGATGCCGCCATACTGTTCCGGTTTCTCGTCGTTCCACTCCTGTTCCTTGTGCTCGGGTAAGACCTGGAAACAAACGTAAACAATGTTTTTTTGAGACCATACATAACTAGTTTTGATATGTGCAAATACATATACTGGAAGACTCATTTACGACCACCGTTTGCCCGTCAAATTTGGCCGAAAATTAGGAGTGGCCGTAAAGGAGGACCTCACTTTGATATAGTTTTCAAGAAAATATGGTCGACACGTCCGTAAACAAGGAGTGACCGTAAAGAAGGGTAGCCCTAAATGAGGAATTTTACTGGATATAAAATACAGTAGAACCTGTCTTGAGTGACACTGAACTTTTCCCTCCCAAAAGTGTCGTAAAAGGCAGGGTGTCGCCCAACACAGGGTCATTTAAACTAGTTTTAACAGCTAACATCCAAAGGAAAAAGTGTCGTAAAAGGCAGAATGTCGCCCAAGACAGGTGTCGTTCAGGCAGGTTCTACTGTATACTCAGTGCACGAAACAAAAATAGGTCCAAATGGACCTGAGCTCATTTTGCATTATCATAACCTAAGGCAACAAATAGGTTACAATATTACATTGATACAAAGATCAAATCCCAAATAAGTGACCCATGAAAAACACAAATATGGCTGCCAAACTGCAAATATAGGTGGTATCAATATTATTTTTATATGAGATAAAGAGGGTATATAGATGCATAAGGCTGCCAAATATGAACTTTGTATCCTCAATTGCACATCTGGGAGAAAGGTTCAAAGAAAAAAACAAATATGGCTGCCAATTTGAGAATTATGGTCACAGCACATAATTTTTGCTAGGCTTTGAGATAGGACATAGGTGCATATGTAAGATATGAAGTGTCTATGATCAATAGTGTGCTCAGAGTAGCTGTGCACAGACAACAATGACGACGACAACAATGACAGACGATGGACAATTCATGATTCTATAGGTTCTTTGGCAATTATGCCAAATGAGCCAAAAAATCAAGATTGCTAGCAGGAGTAGTAATTGGCAGGATAAGGTGATCTGAATACATATTACCCAAATCAAATCTTATGATAAATTCCTGAGGATCTCTTTTGCACGACACCCAACTTTTGTATCACCAAAGTGTTGCAATAAGTAGAATGTCGCTCAATGGAGGTACGATTACACACATTTATTGGCAGTATATTTCACCCAAAGAGTGTCATATACGACAGGGTGCCGCTCATGTGAAGTCCTAATGTACATGTATTTTGTTGTCATCTTTGGTGCTGTTCGATTTACAAATAAAGTGTGCACCACACAGGTTTGGTGTGCTCTCTCCATGGACACACACTGGTCCTCAAAACAAACACCTGGTGTTGAAGCACTATATTCTTGAAACACCACCATTTTGGCAATTCACACCAGGCCCAATAGGTGGTGCATGAAAGGTGCTCCCAATGTGATCTGTTGACAAATCGAACACCCAGTGCATGCTCTCACACTCTTGGCGCACACCAGAGTTGTAAATCGAACAGCCCCATTCATGTAGTGCTTCTCTCGAGCTTAAAATTAGCTTGCGCCAAAGAGCCCATACAAGCAAAAGAACGAGAATTGGCGCAATTTATCGTTACCCAACTAGTCACAGGGCACTATGGAGGCCGCAACTAAAAACGTTGGAAGCACCAAATTCTTCTTATGGTATCATCTAGTTTTTTGTTTCCTTGTGCACCAATACCGCTTATTTATCAAAGTCTTTGACAAAGAATTGACATGTCTTCTCAGGAAGACACTGAAAGTGATTTAAGGGGACTTTTAACACCAAATCATTAAATTAACCATTCTGTCCAAAAAAGGTGTTGCCATAATTGAAGGGGGTGCTACATTTTGAGGGAACACGGTACATACACAATATCTATTGCAAATTCATTTATCAATTTATTTCATTTTTGAATTCAATCATCACCAACTCGAAGCAGACGAACGGATCATGACCAACTACAGACCATACAACATTAAGATCACAAATGCACCATAACAATTTATTACAGTAGAACCTCCCATTTACGGACCCTCTTTTGAAAGGACACCTCCTTTATATGGACAAATACTGTTTTATTTTATTAGTATTCATGTTTATTTAAGGACACACCCATACAAGAACACTAAAATAGGTCATTTTTACCATACCTTTGGGAATATTACATAATAGTGATATCAAACTTCTTACAACACATGCCTAGGAGTTCGAAAATAAGCCAGATTGTGTACACAATGCAAATAATCCTTTGAATACTCTTTTAACATTCATAAAATGTTATCTTTTTATTTAGTTTTAGTTCATACACTGAAATGGCAAATTTTACTGAACATTTTCCACTCAAATATCCCCTTCCTAGTCCACCATGACACTTCCATTGAGAGAACACCTCCCTTGTACGAACAATTTGGCCTGAAAAATGCCGTGTCCGTTCAGGAGAGGTTCTATTGTATCTATTTAATGGTGCACAATATTTCGTCATGATAAAAGTCACAATAAGTTTATTCATTGAGATTGACACCAAACATGGCAATCGGCATAGCTCAGGGCACTGTACATACCAAACGTACATGCTTTTCTCTTGCAAACAGCCAAAATAAGAAAATAGGTTATGCTGTTTGTTCCCATATGTCATCTAATGCAATACAATGTATACTTGGGTGGACACTTCTATTTTTTTTCTCCCACTTCTTTGGCTTTGGCTTGATTTGCACGTTCCCTTTAGGCAAGCTATTATCATTTCTCATCAATTCTTAAAGCTGCTAAGCTGTCGACAAGGTTTCTAACTTATCTTGTCGATGTAAACTATTCGCTGGTTACTGGTCAATTTGTAAAACCATTCAACGTGGGTTTCATGTCTTGCATAGAATTCACTTCATTAAATTCTTCTGGAAGTTTGATCATTTCTAAGAGCACCTTTTCTGTTGTGAAATACCGCATATTGCCAAAATAAGGCGCACGCGCCCCAGACCAATTTTAAATGTGCGCCTTATTTTAAAATACAATAATACTAATTTCTGAGAGATCATATTCCAGTGTAACTGTGATTTTGACCCACAAAGTCCAGGAAATTGAATTACATAATGATATCAAACATTTGTAAATAATGTGAACAATTGTTAGATTCATTTAAAATATGTTTACTTAAAGTTAGGGCATTGCATAATCCATGAATTCTGTAGTTGATAAAGATTTTGCATAATACAATATTAAATGCATCACTCTGTCGATAGTAAAAAAACTGCCGTAAATCATCTGAAAAAGGGGGGTGCGCCATAAATTAGGCATGTGACTCATTTTGACAATATACGGTAGGTCCAAATTGCCATCTTGTTTTTAAACGACAGTTGAAATACCGGTACCGGTACACATTACACTGAAATAGGCTACATGATGCTGAATTTTACATTGTTGTCAACGTGAGATCGTTTCAGTTTCACTTCAGTTTTTATTTTACGGTAACCTAATTTGTGAACTAAACATGTTGATTCTTATGACAAAATTAAAATAACTTGTCCTTGTACAGGCTTGATTTGTAACCCCACCCACACCCCTCTCCCCAAACCCGAAAGTCCCATAATGAGTCAAATTCCATACATGCTTCTGTCGTATCAAAACAATATGATGTATTTACTACACATTGTTTGGGGCATTTAAACTGATGGCATGATTTTCAAACACACAGTGTATCTATCATCCAGTAGAGCACGAAAAGCACTTCATGTAGATTTTGACACTATTCCTGGTTTCTCTACAATGTGCTGGTATCAGGCCCAGATCAATACCGGCTAAAATTAACCGTTCATAACTTTAGAATGATGATTTTCTGATTGGTGCTCTAGAAGTCTCCTTAACTAGGTCACTGTGACCCAAATATACTGATACAACATCTTACGAGAAGAAATAATCATCTTTAACATGGAACATATAATAAATCCATGCAAGTTTTCTATTACAAAATGTACATGTAAATCTGGAAACAGATGAAATGTAACCGAGACATCTGCACTGAATCTGCCTTGAGATACCTTAAGTTTAAGTCATAGACGTGGAATGTACCGTAGTGCCTGCACTAAAACCTAGAGCCGCCATCCGATATTCGAATTCGTTTTTATTCCAAAGTTTTCTACACTTTCAAATGTCAGGATGAGAGTTTCAAATATTCGAATCTATTTTTCCATCTCCATCTAAATCATGAAGAACAAATATTGTTTTGATCGCAATTGTATACAGTAGCCCCTGCTTTGAACGGTCACTAAATTTTGCAACGAAAAGTGGCCGTAAAACACGAGTGACCTTACAAAGAAGAGGCATCATGGCAGATGGTTACTACTATTCTCCTAATATTTATTATATTGCTATTTTTATTACATCGAAATTGAAACTACACAATAAATTTACAAGAAAGATATCAACAGTTATCAATTTATAAACAAACTTATGCATTTAGAAGATGCATTATAAATATTTTTGGTTAGTTTTGGTAGGAAATGCTACAAAATGTTTTAAAAATTATTTATGAAACATCATAAAGATTAACAAAAATAACCACAGAATGGGTGTAAATGACTAGATTTGGTGGCCTTATACCAGGGTGGCCATAAATAAACATGAAATATAAGTTACAACCAAAACTGGCCGTATAAGGCAGGTGACCGCCCAAAACAGTGACCGTTCAAAGCAAGTTCTACTGTATTTTAATTTTTCTCTATCAGAATGTTGTTTCTGTTACTACTTTCACTCAAAGTCTTTTTTACAGTTTATAATTTGAATTTAAAAAGAGCATCATGTATCCTATGTGAGGGTTTAAACTTGCTCTAGCGAGAGGCAATGGAGTAAAATAAAAAATAGGTCCAGATGGACCTGAATATCGATCGAAAAGAATACTTTCGAGTTTCGAACGGAAATATTACATTCGATGAGAGCTCTACTAAAACCCCTGGGTATCTGGGTCAGAAGGAATGCAAGTCTATGGTTTAAGTACATGATTTTGAATGAACGAGTCGTGTAACATCGATTTCCAAAAGTAGGTCACTCTGACCCATTATTCATATTGATCTTGACAACAAACAAGAAGAATATCAAGTACACCGTGCATAAAATCTCTCCAATTCGCATCGACAACCGATCCGACCATTGTTATGGCAAGTAGTTTGTACTTACTGTGAATATGGAACCAATCAATGTAACAAACATTTAACCGCCCTGGCTACTTGCACCACTATCTCTTCCTATCTGGGCTAATCTCATCCACCGTAAATACACTGGGGCCATGTCAATACAAACAGCTACGTTTTCTTTGTATGCAAATATATTCCTGCCAGATACCGTAATAAATATTTTGTAGGTTGCATTGCAAATTAGCAGCGGTTAGAACTAAACGTAGCACGGCAAAAGTTTTGCTATGCGCTGAGGTGGTCACATGACAATTTTCATTTGGTTACTCAACTGAGGAGTGCCTGTATTGCCGGAGACATATGCTACTTACGGAACATGCACCCCCCACCCCCCCCCCCTCTTTGCCCCCAAAAATTAGAAATAAAAATGTGATGTCCGCAAGTATTTCATCCTTGAAACTTTCGACCACATGTGTTTACACATGGGAACACATAAAAAAGAGGATTTATTATAGAATGATTCAAACATTACAAAGAAGTGCCAATATATTGAATTGAAAACAGGCACTGGACTACCGAAAAAACAGAAGGAAATTCCGGATTTATAAATTTCCAATAATCTAACTACCACTGTCGACCTTATCTACGTACACTGTGCTGCATGCAGCTGTAATGGACTGAACTCTTGTTTAACAGAAAATCCGGAAGCATGAGATAAGATTGCATTACTATTTAACATTTGGTCCGAGATTCTGGTAGGAGAAAAGGTACCAGAGACTCGATTTATAGTCCACCCAACTGTAAACCTATGGGCAAAATAAAATAAAATTAAATCAATACGAAGCCCACGGGCAAAAAAATTCATTTGCGATAAAAAAAAGTATATTGTAATGTACTGGAATGCAGAAGATTAATATTCTTGTATTTTCTTGCCCATAAATTGTCAACTATAAGACTATTTCAAGTCGATTATAGTTGCTTTCTTTTTATGTTATCATATGTGCAATTATTATACTCAATAAAAGTATTTTTGTGAAAATACTACATCAGAATAGTTCTCATCTACAAGCCCGTCTTCTCATCTATAAGCATGTGGGCTTATATTCGGTGCCAATTTTATGTCAAAAGGGGGCATTTCTCATCTATAACCCAACGACTAAATTTCGAGAATCTCCGGTACATTCCACTCTACACATAATCAGAAGGAAAGTTCCCCCCCCGAACAAACGGTCATTACAAAATGATCTTCATTCCCGTTCTTCAGGAGGTGGATCCAAGCAATTAACCATGATCCACTTAACTTCTCCTCAGATCTACCGAGGAATTGATATTTACGTCTGGAAAACTGCAGCAGGTATTTCATGAAAGCTGTGAAGTAACAACACTGAAGCATCTAATGGGGAATGCTAGGTTTTGACATTCATATTGAAATGCATTTTAGCCAGGAATCGTGCCTTCACCACCTTCTGTCTAATAAATCTCATATCGATAAGATGAGATCAGAAAGATGAAAAACTTTACATCCTGGCTTATTTATGACAAATTATCCCTTCTACGTACATCACACCACAATATTACTCAAAATATGTAAAACACAATAGCATGCGATTGTAATTGCACGGCTCGAATTAGTGACTCGCCTGGTCGAAATTTTGACCTGAAATTGTCTCGGGCTACCCAAGATTTACCCTAGAATGTGTTTGAGATTTAAATGAGACGAAATGCAGGAAAATCGGGATCACCTCGTATTGCTTCGGGCAACCCGTTTCAAAAGCTGTAGGTTGCCCTGTAGCCACCCTGGGATTGTTCACTAATTCGAGCTATGCGATCGTTTGCGATTACATCGCATGGTGTATCTGCGGTCTAACTCACCTTGTGCCATATTTCTTTCTTCTGAGCGAGACAGGAGCACGCCGCGACAAACCAACAGTTCCCGATCGCGCCTTGGTTCAAGTCGTTACCGCTCACTCCCTCCACGATCAGCTTTGGGTTCTCTGCGATCTCCTGCAATACAGAATACGAACAAAATGTTAAATGAGAGATCACATGTCGATGCACAGAGCCTCATGTCGTATTGTTTTACACCAAAATGTACTGAAAAAAACTATGTTTTCTGGAAAGTGTCTAAAATGATATGAAGTCGACAGAAATGCATTGTGAACATTGGTCGCCAAACGTTCATAATAAGAAATTGGTACGATGAAAGCAGTGTTGCCGCTATTTTTAAAAAATGCGGGGCAGTATTCTCCCAGTAATTTGGGGGGCATTTTCATTGAGGGTCAACATAATGAACCATTTACATTTAAGATCGATTCAATTATGCAGTTTTGAACATACACGTTAAAAATTAAATACAAAAGTTCCAATAGCTTCACGTAAGCCGTGGACTTTTGAACAAAATAGAAATTTGGGGGTCACCTCAGACCCCTTCCTCCATTTCGGGGCGGGGGGAGGGGGCATTTCCAAAATTTTATGCGGGAAACCCGCGTGGCCGTACTGCAGCGGCACTGTGTGAGAGTAATGTGTAATTGTGTGTGCATGTCTTCGATGATTCATTTTGGCATCACTACATAAAAATAGGTCCAGATGGACCTGAGCTCATTTGGCATTATCAAAAGACTAAGACAATATCAGTAACAATATCACATGGATACAAATAAAGTGTCTAAGATCAAATAACAAATATATGATCTATGAAAAACCACAAATATGTCTGCCAAACTAGAAATCTTGGTGGTATCAAATATAATTTTTCCAGAAAATAAAGAGGGCATGTCAATGCATAAGGCCACGAAATATGAAGTCTGTATCATTAACTGCATGTCCAAGATTAAGTTTCACAGAAAAAAACAAATATGGCTGCCAAATTGAGAATAATGGTCACATCAACATAATTTTTGCTAGGCTTTGATATAGGACATAGGTGCATATGTGTGTAAGATATGAAGTCTCTATGATCAATGGTGTGCTCAGGGCAGCTGTGCACAGGCAACAATGACGACGACGGACAATTAATGATTCTACAGGCTCTTTGGCAATTATGCCAAATGAGCCAAAAATTCACTTAACATAAAAGAATAGGAAACTATTTTACTACCTATTCCATTGACTCATTTGACTACTCTATTTACATGCACTTGTGTTTTACCTTTTATAATTTTAGCTTTATTTCCGAATTCATGCAAACATCCTTATTCGGTGGGAGGATCGCGACCTTGGAAAACTATGGCAAGTATGTGCACACATGAGTTACTACCTGTCCAACAAAAGGTTCACAATGTTTTTCTCTACTGTACACACAACTTATTTATTTTTTACACAATCTAGGTCTCAAGTGCTTCTATCCTTCGTCTTAAATAAAACTTAATCTCAGATCAGTTTAAAAAAACACAAGTAGTGAAGGCATTGAAGTTGTTTTACGCAGCAAAGGCAATTGCAACTGCCATTGAAAGAACATGTGTAGTTTTCGTGGGGGTTTCCACCAAATGACGTTTTATCTTGACGCCATTCCTGTGCCTCCTCTAGCGATGTGCTAAATATCTCGTCCGATTAAATGTTACTTATTTATGTCGAGGTTTGCTCTTCTCGCGGTGGGGTTAGGGTTTTGCATTGAGAGAAACAAATGTTTTACACTTTCAATCGT
>JBCAUI010216527.1:0-16702 GCA_038406195.1 Haplosyllis anthogorgicola
ACCAAATCAATCACCTGTGACTGAAATCACCCAGCTGGAACCATAATAAATCAACTGGAACCATTTTGGACAGGGAAGATGGTCTCCTTTAGCTAAAAGAAATACTATTTCCATTAATTCCAGATAATTTGACCCAAAATAGAATAATCCGGGTGCAAATCAATAACCTAATACAGTACCAATACGGATATTGAACATAACCCTTTAGTATCTATTTTTAACCAAAAGTCATAAAAAGCTACTCCATGACATTAGTATTACAGGGATCACTATAATTTCTTTTACTATTGTCGTTATTCCATATTACTGATTCATAGAAATTTTGACAAAAAAGTTCTAACCTTTTCCACCTTCTCTAAATTCTTTTCCAAAAGGGACGTGTATTTTCTAGTATCCCCATCATTCAAACCCATTTTCCTTCTCCTCAGCAGATTCCAGAAAGCTGCTAGCCTCTAGAAATAAACAGATTAAATAAACGTTAACAGCTGCGATTTCGCGATGCTCCAAGTGAAATCAAATTGTTTATATGACCCTGTCTTGGGCGACACCCTGGTGTTTACCACAGTTTTGGAAAGGAAAAGTCCAGTGTCTGTTGTTTATTTCTCGTTTTACTTACGTAATCAGCATACGAAACGTTGTGCGGCAGAGTCGTGAATGTGTACGTTGTGCCTTGTAGTGCTGCTAGATGAGCCGTTGCCAGAAGTGTTGCACCGTCGGCTGTTCCCTCGGCTGTGTATTCCTTGAATACAAATAATGAATCGATTTAAAAATTATTTACACTTTAGCTCTTAGGATTTCCTTCACCAGTATGACTTCCAGCTATCATTTCTAAAACTGATAAAGTTCAGTGTTCCCATACACATCGCAGTAATACAGTAAAGTCCTTGTATTTGTTTCAAGAGAAAGATTCTGTCAAGTGAAAGGAGTTCCTTGCAATTTTGACCTTTCTCTTTACACAGACTTTAATGCAGTGGAAAGATATTTTTATGTACATTTCCAGAGAAAATGGAAACATGTGTATTCAAGTACGTACCTCAGTTCCCAGGTATACTATTGCTTTCCTTTTCTGTCCGCTTAGTCCTGAAGCTGGCTTTGTGTCATAAGACAGCTGCAAAAAGATGCAATTAAATAAGTGGGCAAGTTCTGGAAGTGTTACAGAAGGTTGGTGAACGAATATCAGGACAGAATATGTGGCCTATGTCCTGAAACAGAAAGTAACAATCTTTCAAATAATACGTACGTTGTTTTCCGATGCGAGTTGTTTGACAATGAGTGCTACTTCTTCCGCGAGGTAAGCACTACCCGCCACAACATACCTCCTTGCACAACAACCTACAATAGATCAAATGTACAAAAGTTAAACACACACTTTCACTCAACAGTTGAGCGGTTACATTTGGTCTTGTTTCTGTCAACAAAAACACTTCTCTATACAACCAGGTGCCTGTACATCCATTCATTATGCATTTCGTGTTTTGCTAAACGTTTTATTCATACCTGTCTGAGGTCTGTGTAGACGAAATGGAGCAGGCGGGTTTGGTAATTCTGGAAATGCATAGTTGGTATTCATCAAGACCCTGTGCAGAAGTCTATTCTTGTTCTTTCCAGTATATGATTCCGTCCCAAGTGTGCAGAGCCATTCGTCATCGGTCTTTCCCAGTGTATGCTTTGCCTTCTGGAAAATAAGTCCTACTTTAGCAAAAGTGAAAGAATAAGTAAGTAAATCATCAAACCTATTTGGTTGATTATTACATGTACAGTAAAACCTGTCTTGAACGACATTTCGCAATTAACTGCACACACAATTCGAAAATGTGTCTTTATTGCGTTAACATAATGAAAATACAACGTACTCTGTTGTCATGAGCCAACATTTTCCAATATTGTTCCCAGTCTACCGAGCTTGCAGAATCGAAATCGAACCATTTATATTGTCCATTCATCGACAGCTTGTGGGTACATTTTGGAGTCGACCCAACCTGAAATAAGTGTACATTCCTCTGTTTAATTATGAATTCTGTGACGGCTGTTTGCCTATACAGGCAGATTATATTCCAACCTCATCTGAGTGTCTTGTCAGTTTATTTGGGCTATAATAATTGAATGAATTGACCTGGGAACATATTCATAATGTCAAGTGTGGAAATAAAGCTCCTTGAGTCAATTTCAAAAATTAGTCAGCTGTTCAACCTTACCTGTTGCAATATTTATGATCCAATCACAACAAACTGGTTGAGGTCAAGATCAAATATAAGTTAAAATAATCATGGTTTGTGTCATTTGAAGATAAAATGACAATTTTTGTAAATAATCATGGTTTGTGTCATAAAGTCATTTGAAGATAAAATGTAATTTTTTGGAATACCTTAAATTCTGAATAAACGTCAAAATTCACGTTGATATCAGGTACATTTTTGGGACTTTTTAATTCCATTTTTGAAATCAGTTTTAAATGTTTTTGCAAGTATTTACAAACTGGGTGGGGATGGCCACCAAAAAGCGTTGATTGACATGCAATGTAGTTGCATAGCAATTATGAAGAATCCTTGCACAATTTATTTTGTGCTGATAAAGAAGTCGAGCACTATACCTTGTGCATCGTAATCTCAACATTCTTTAGCACAGGATCATAGTCGCTGATATCGATTGCTTCGACTACTTTGGGAGGAGTCTTCGGAACATCCATGATCATGCATTCGTCATCACTTGATTCACCCTGCAGAAAAATTGAACAGATATTCAAATAAAATTACGGCTGAAATAAATAAGCTAAGTGTCTGTTTTGTCACCAAATTCTTTTTGAATAAGTAATTGCACGTATGGTGGTACTAAAACTTGCAACTAATAAAAAAAAGGTCCAGATTGACCTGAGCTCATTTGGCATTATCAAAGAACTTAGACAAAATTGGTTACAATATCACATCGGTACAAATGTAGTGTCTGCCAAACTATAAATTAGCTGGGATAAACATAATTTTTACAGAAAATGAAAAGGGTATGTAGATGCATAAGGCTGCCAAATATGAAGTCTGTACCAACTGCATGTCCAGGATTGAGGTTCAAAGAAATATGGATGCCAATTTGAGAATAATGGTCACAGCAACATAATCTTTGCTACGCTATGAGATGGAACACAGGTGCATATGTGTGGAAGGTATGATCTCTTTGATCAGTAGTATGCTCAGGGTGGCTGTGGAGACGACAACGCCGACAACAACAACGACGGACAATTCATGAATCTGTAGGCTCTTTGGCAATTATGCCAATTGAGCCAAAAACTAAGTAACCCAGTAGGGGATACTTTACCGTGACAATTTCACCGTCACTTTCTTCATCGGATGAGATATCGACTAGTTCGTTGCTTGAAGTGGAAACTTCTATTGGAATTTCTGGACACGCTACAGAATTCACTACCATTGGACCTTCTGGTGATGCCTGCGAATCCGATATAGTTACAGAAGTCACTATCATTGGGGCTTCTGGGGACGCTGGTGTATCCGGTATTGTTACAGAAGTCACTACCATTGGGGCTTCTGGGGACGCTGGTGTATCCGGTATTGTTACAGAACTTACTTCCAATGGGACTTCTGGGGAAGCTGGTGTATCCGGTATAGGTGATCCTGTTAAAATTACAATGTTAGAATTACAATTTTGCAAATAACGTTAGGACGTGAAGCTCACTTGGTTTCACTAGAAACCATAGTGAATACAAGTACTAGTGTGACAAGTTTTTGGTTCAATTGGCAAACATGCAGGTGTTTTGAATAATTCAGTTGGTACATGTGTATTCTCACAGGCGTGTACTTCACCCAACGAAAGTGATCAGATCGGTTGATGCCGACGCGGATTGCTGGGAGGTGGCATATTTACCTCATCTGCCTTGGCTGACCCCTAAATGGCATCATAATGGCAGGAATAACAGTGCACAGTAAACACACTATTGTGAATGTCTTCAAAAGCTCAAATGTAGTTGTACCACAAAATGAACAAAATAATGGCAGACCCACAGCTTCTGCAGATGACAGTGATAGTACTGGATCTGGCCACCAGGAGGCACAGAATATGCAGGACAGTAAGAATAAAAGCTGTGCATCACAGGAACCCAGTCATTCTGATAGCAACACTGACTCTGGAAACACCGATACTATTTCTAACCAATGTTTGGTGAAACCTTTCTTAGCTACAAAGGATGTATTACTTAGCTCTGTTCAACAAGGTTGTAATGTGGATATAATTCCCCTCTCAGAATTCAGCATTCAACCATCTACCTCAACTTCATTTGCAAACTCAGCTGTAATACCATCTACCTCAATAGATGATCAGGAAGCAGAAGATTCTTCACCAGGAACATTTTAAACTTTCTACCACACAAGAGTTATACCTATTGAAAAATCTCTTCCAAGCCCCTGTTTCTTCAGTAGTAGTCCATACTCTGATGTTACATCTGTGTCCACCCAGACACCAGTACAGGATGAAGTTCATTTTACAGACCCATGGAACAATACTCCAAATCCATTTGCTGTTAATTACTTAGCAGTTAAGAGGCAATAACATTTGGTAGTGGAGGAAGAACTAGATGTAATGCAGCAAATTGTAGATGAATGGAATATATCTGACACTGAAGAAAGATGGAAAGGAATAATGCAACAAATGCAGAGTCACTTTACATCATAAATGAAACATTTCAGATTCGAGAATTCAGTATTCTATGACAATCCCCACATAAGCAGGAGTGGAGCCAAAAGCTATGACAGTTCTGTAAAATTGAAGCAATATCCACAAAAGGAGTTGTGCATTTTTCTCTTATATAGATGTTTTAGCAGTGCAACAATGCAATAAGTGTTGTCAAAAGGATGAAAAGGATTTCCCAGTGTAAGGTGGTAGGAAAAGTGTTATATAAAATAGGAATATCAAAGTGTTGTGCAATTGGAATTACAAAGGATCAGTGTCAAAGTGTTGTGCCCAAGTGAAGTAAAATAGGAATATCAAAGTGTTGTGCAATTGGAATTATAAAGGATCAGTGTAAAGGTGTTGTGCAAAAATTTAGAATATCAAAGTGCAGTGAAATAGGAATAGCAAAAGTGTTGTTTATCAGAATACAAGTACAATAGGAAAAACTCATCAATCAGAAAATTCAAGGATTAAAAACATAGAAGGGTATTTCACTGAAAGTAACTAAAATTTTTGGTAATATTGTGGTGTTCATAATGACAAATGGAGTTTTGAAATTAATTAGTGTTTAAAGTGTCCATCAAGAGAAATATAAGTAATATTACAGAAGTAAAATTTTGTGGATTCAAATATTAATGTTGTCATAATGCAAAATGGGCATTTGGTCTCAAATGGCTACAATTGTATAGGATTTAAAAGTATATATGTTCATATTAAGGGAAGTATTTCTCTTATATTTTTGGGTATATTATACACAAGATAGGTTTAAACGGGGTAAAGTGTTATTTTCAAGTCACATATACAAGTGACAAGGTAGTATTGCAATCATTTAAGTGTATTCTAATCATATTGATTCCCTAATAGGTGGTTCCCCATTCATAAAAGGGGTAATTCTAAGTAATAATGAATGTCACATACGATTGGTAAACCCACAGATCCTGATAAAAATATCCCTCATGCTTCAGATGATTCTGTTAAGTTATCACCTCCATTAGATGAGGATTTAAGTGATATAATAGTAACTTCAAGTGATACACCTACAGGTAGTTCTCACAATGTTGTAACTGAGTCTTCTCAACCTGCAACTGAGGTGCAATCATCCCCTGTTGATCCTATTGCATCAGATTATGGTGCGATTGCTAATCCTACATACACTCCTGATTCACATTTAAAAGAAACAGTTACTTTGTGCCCTTCAGACGATCAAGTTTCAGTTACATCAGAAACATGTTCGGAATTGCGTAAAACTAAAACTACCTAAGTAGAGAGGTTGCAAGAATATTCATCTCGTATTTTAGGTTAGGCTTCATTAGGAACTACTCGCAGTCAATCAACTTTTGTTGCAAAACCACAACTTCTAGGCTCCCAAGTGCCTGCAACATCTGTCGGTAGAAAATCTCGAAGCCCTTCCCGAGCATCAAGTGATGCTGAGGATGATGATACTTTGCCTTCATCATCTGAAAATGGTGTAATTAAACCAGATTTACAGTTGTTAAAATGAGCTAAAGCAAAATATAAATCATTAAAAGAAGCACGACATTTGCCAGGTGCATCACCTGCATTGGTTAGAAAATCGGGACCAAGGTCAGCTGGTAAGGACATAGTTTCTACTGGCACAGTAGATTCTTCAGAAATAGAAATGCCTGAAATTACAAAAAGAGATCAAATTGTTCTCTTGCCAAGAGACACATATGATGGCAGTGATACCAAATTGTGTAAATCTCATTTGGAAGCTTTTGACGATTTTGTTGGTGAACACGATCTAAGCGGAGCTGCAAAATATACTGATGCAGTCAAATATTTCAAAATTACCTTGAGAGGTCAGGCACGTGACTGGGTCGAACTAAATCAAGATAAGTATACCACATGGAAAGGTCTTAAGGATGCCTTTTATCAAGAATTTAACCCTTTTGGTAATTCAGCCCAGGAATGGATGCAATCGTGGATTGATTTAAAGTTCAATCCAACAACAGAAAAGTTAGAGCAGTATACCCAAAGTTTAGATGAATTAGCTTCTCTCTTGGATTATCCAGAGAGAATGAAAGTTAATGCATTTAAACATGCAATGCCTTGGTATATCCACATGAATATTGCAGATAAAAACACAATGCCAGATTTGATAGCTAAAACAAAAGAACTGTTGGCTATCTCCAAGACAGTACCTAATACAAGTCACCCTATGAGCCAAGTTGTGCAATCGCTACAGGCCCAAGTAAATGAACCTTCGATAGGAAATTCAGTTAATGTTACACGTCCTCAATCACAATCTCAAAGTAGAACAGATCAGTCAGAAAATGATCGGATGTTCTATATGCAACAGCAAGGAAATCGGTCCAGACCATTTATGAGACGTGGGTCTTTTTCGAACAGGCAAAATTTTAACTCATGGTTTCAAAACAATAGAGGTCGTGTACCATTTCGTGGCTTTAACAGTTATCCTGGCCAACCTAGATCTGACTACAACAGTAGACAGAATAATCGTATACCACCACAACTACGATGTTCAAACTCATTACTGAACATGAACATGAATAGAAATGTTAAAACATGTTTCTATTGTAACAAACCTGGCCATATTGTACATGAATGTCGTCAATGGCTCAGAAATGAGAATTCTTACAACTTCAGCGGAAATTATTAGCAGCAATTTACCAATCAAAGAAATAATTGATATCATGTTTCGCCAATGCGTGGCCGTGGAAGGCAACGACTTGATATACGCCAGAGTAATGAAGAATATGAAAATAATACAATGAAGAATCTGATATGCCCCAAATTGCCCAATTAAACATTTAGGGGATACCTCAGGCGCCGGAGATTGTCCCACACCATGTACATTTCAGTTTCCTCTTGAAATGACCTTAATGGCGCAACCCACTGAGCAGAATTTTGACAACTATTCTTAAGTTTTAGATGGTAAACCATCAAATGATCTTGAATCAGTACAAGTATCAGGCTTATTGACAGAAGCAATTTATTCAACTAAGTTAGAAACTGAGGCATTACTCACGACATTGATTTGTGACATGGATGGGCCCAACGAAATTAATTGTAGGGATGTACAGAAAACTCTTAATACATACAATGATAAAGATGGACTGATGACAATTCATTACTTTGATAGTGACAAAGATGAAAAACAAGGTACCTTAAATGAAGATTCAGTTGATCCTTTAGCTTTTGTGTGCACACGTTATTCACATAAGGCAATAGCGATCGGACAACCGAATAATAAGGCAATGAAGACATGCTTCAAAATGCTTTTTCACTGTACTTCACAGGTCGACCCTTCTTATGCTTTAGATGCAGAAATGTTCAAATGTACCAATTCAGTACCAATGAACTCTCCAATGACGATAGGTGCTACACTTTTATATTCTACAAAGCAGGCACCCTCTCTTGGATCAAATCCACAGATATTGCTATCTAACAGAGCAATAACAATGGCAACTTTACCAATAGGATTACAATTAAAATTGTTGGTTGATACAGGGTCTACAAAGACTCTACTTAGTCAAAGATTCTTTGAGAGTAACAAGTTGACTTTGCAAAACTACTAAACAGTTCCAATATCAAATATCAGACCAATACAGGTTGCAAATGGTGAGACACTTATTCCAAGCCAATTACTGAAGTTACCTTTAGAAATTGATGGTCATTGTTTTGAATTTCTTGCAATGGTAACAGATATAACAGATTTTGATTTGGTGATAGGACTTGAATCATGTATTCAGTTAGAAGCCACATACTACTTAGCTAACAATACTCTGGAGTCTCAAGATCGGTCTATCCCATTGTACCCCATCCAAGATATCACTATACCTTCAGGTAAATCTAGTAATCTGACATTATCAGGCATGTTACCTTGTACATTTTCTTCTGGCAATGCTATTGTCAGAGTGAAACCTGTTGACCCAGACTATTCACATATCACTACATCTTTAGCTTTTACAGATCAAGCGACATGTTTTAAGATTACAAACAAATCTAAAAAGGACTTTAACTTTTCCAAAGCAGTCCTATAGGTTATTTTGACCTGAGATCTATTGGATATTATTATCCTCAAGTAGCAACAAAGTGGTTCAAAACAAACCAAATATAGAGTTTGTGGAGTTTTCCCATATGTGACTATATCAACCCAAAGTGCAACTTGCAAGTTCTCCATCTTACGAGTGCAAGGATAACTTGGATCCGTATCCTTGGCTTGAACCAGATGATGAACGCCGTTTCATGACAGATCGCCAAATACTGGAAAAGGCAGTTGACCTGTCGTCCTCATTGCTAACAGCCCAAGATAGGGTTGAGTTTTATGATGTTTTAGAAAAATACAAAGAAGCATTCTCACTATGTGATGAGATTGGCCTTGCTCCTGATATGGAAGTGGATTTAGAGTTAACAGATACAAAGCCCTTTTTCATACGCCCTTTTCTCAGTGAAGGAGACAATGAAACCGATCATTGATATAGAGATGAAAAGACTAGAAACCCTAGGTATCATAAAGAAGGGACTTTCAGCGTATTCCAGTCCTGTAATGACAATACCCAGGAAAAATAGTGCCATACCCAGAGTAGTCTCGGACTTTAGACATTTGAACACCAAATTAGTTCAATTGAACATGAGCTTTCCTCTTGTTAGGGATTGCTTGCAAGCTATCGGTGCTTCTGTTTGTGATGTCATGTCTGTTATAGATCTTCGTGATGTATACCATACTTTATATCTTTCACCAAGATCTCAAAAGTATTGTACTCCATACTTTGGTGCTAACTCATTTGTTTACCTTCGCTTAGGTATGAGCCTCTCGGTTTCTCCTGCAATCTGGCAAAGTTTTTCCATACAGAACTGATATATATGGGTTTAAAATTTCTCATTGTCAACAAATGCCCATCTTTTACACCAATGAAAGACAAATGCATTGCGATTCCTAATTTAGAAACACCAAAAAGTCCAACAGACTGTAAGAAATTCTGTGGCATGGTCAATTTTCTGGCTACTTTTCTGCCTGATTTGCAGAAGTTGCTAATACCGATATACTCTTTAACGAGAAAGAATGTTATATATAAGTGGACACAAGAGTGTCAAGAAGCCTTTGATAAAATCAAAGCACTGTTGATCAAGCCTCCAATACTACGAATGCCAGATACAAAGGGACGCTTCAGACTCATGTCAGATACAAGTAAAGAGGCTGCAGGGGCAGCTCTATACCAATATCAAGATGATGGCTACTATATAGTTGGATACAACTCAAAGAAATTGCCAAAAGCAGTGGTAAATTACTCCATTACTGAGTTAGAACTGTGTGGATTAGTTGTGAATATTTATTCATTTCGTCAGTTATTGACAAATGTTTACTTTGAAGTTTTTGTTCATCACTCAGCTCTTGCTCATATTATGAAATCAATGAAGAAACCTCCAACTCGATTCATACTTAGACTGATTGAACAACTTTTACCCTTCAACTTTACGATACAGTTTTTAGCTGGTGCAAAGATGCACATTGCTGATTTATTGTCACGGTTAGCAGGATATGACCTTGAACCCCCTAATGAAGTTATCCCGATAACTTTCCATGCTATGACCACCAGAAGCTCAAAAGGAATTTCAAAACCAGAACAACCTTTAAAACTGTTCACTGCAGACAAGCTTACTGCATCACAATTACCTACTAGGTATAGGAGAGAAAAGCTCCCTGCTATACCAGAATCACATGCACCCATTTCCAAAGTGACACAAAGTGGGAAAAAACAGCAATCGGTACAAACAGTCCCTAATCCTTTGCCAATTTCAATGCATGCGAAACCTTTACAAAAACACATGCCTTTGCCATTGTGAGTCACCACTCAACAGGCTCATACATCAGGTGTTTCAAAATTAATACCTCCACGTACAAGATTGGTCAATCGTGATTTACAAATACCTCAAACACTGCCATATCAACCTCCTCCACCCCCACTTGAACAGATTATACAGGACACATATCGACCACCAGAGGACTACATGTTTCATGAACGAGTACCTATTCTCAACATTTGATGTTTTCACACGACACATTCCAAAACAGAAAGATATAACCATCAACGATATATAAGGTTGAGCTCCGTTAGAAGCTAGGACACTCTCTTACTTGTAACTCATTAGGAATAAACCTTAGTAATAGAAGCACATAGGACTTGATTCTCTTTTATGAAGCTTTAGGGCAGATCCCTAAACAACACTTTACTGGTAGAAACATTGCCTCAAGATCTGAATTCCTTAGGTCACTTGCTAAAAGCTTCCTCCCCAGTTTCTTCCAAACTAATATTAGTCAAATCTCTATTTCTAAGCAAAGGCTCAATTTTGTCATCAAAGCTTACAGGCAAAGTGAGGGTTGACGAAGTTTCCATGAGCTGTAAGTATTCCTAACTGCTGTACTGGTTAATGGAACGCATTGGAATAAGGCAAACTAATCCTTTACACACAACTATTTATTTCTACAAGACTACCAGAGTTACAAGTCTGTTGTCTTCAGCTGCTGGTGACCAACTGTGAGCAAATGAGAAGTGAGCAGCTGTAATGCCCAAGGTGCTATCATGAATATTCATTACTAATTAGATAGTTGCAACACATGGATGTGCATGTGTGTTTCCAATATAGTTCCTTGCCTGTGCGGAACGTTCACTGAGAATTCCAAAGTATGAAATTTAATTACAACAAGGGTTTATACTTTATTCATTTAAAATGGCAGTTCTAATGCATCACTGGACTCTGTCTCTGATCTGTGGACTTCAGTGAGTCTCTGGGGTGTCTGCTATGATAGGGACACTCTCTGCAGTGTTTCTAATGACCTGGGATGTCTCAGGGGTGTTTCCTATGACAGGGACACTCCCTGAGGTGTTTCTAATGACCTGGGGAGTCTATGGGTTTGCTATGGCAGGGACACTCTCTGAGGTGTTTCTAACAACCTGAGTGGTCTCTGGGGTGTTTGCCATGAAAGGGACATTAGTATTGGGCCTCTGATCACCATTTTGTGTGGGATTGACCTGTGATGGTACAGGAGCAGAAATATAGGCCTGTGGAGGTACTGCATTGGGATTAAAGGGATGAATACCTGCAGCTGCAAAACCACTGACCATATTGACTCGAGTGATAGCAAATGTCCAAGCTTTACAAAAATGGTTAGGCCAAGTATGGAGAGTTATATTGTGGGCCATTTTTTTTCAGCCATAAACTCTACAGTGTGTTGTAATTAATCTTCAAAGGGGCAAACATTGATCTGTCCCATGGGTGCAAATAGCGAGTGGCTTGGTAAGGAAAGTACAGTTGTGATTCTTTCTGGGCCAATTCTAACAATTCCAATGGTTGATGACTGCAATGGGAATCAACAATTAAAAGTTGAGGTCTTTGTGGTCCATACTCTTTTAGAAAGTCTTAAACCATTCCACTCCAAGACCTTGATCCATGTAGGATTAAGTCTGATATACCCATTTAGTACTTTTAAGGGCATCCTCAGTTTTCCAGCTTAATAAAGACCTACTTTCCCCTTGATAATAACCATAGGAGACATTATGTCTCCAACAGCATTGCCACAGCCAAGAATAGAAACACTTTCCTTACTATTGGCCACCCCCTGGAATTTTTTAACCTTTCCTCAATCCAACTGATTTGGGATTGTGCTCTAACTGCATGTTAGTTTCATCACAGTTCCATACATGCTCTGGCTGAACTTTCAACTCCTCTAACTTGTCCTTCAACAAATTAAAGTACTGATCAGTAACCTGTTTTATTCATTGTTCTCACTTAGTTACAGAAAATAGGTCCAGATAGACCTGAGCTCATTTGGCATTCTCATAAACTAAGACAACATATACGTTACAATATCACATGGATAAAGTGTCTAAGTTCAAGTCCCAAATAAGTGACCTATGAAAAATCACAAATACGGTTGCCAAACTGCAAATATAGGTGACATCACTATTATATTTACAGAAATTAAAAGAGGGTAAAAAGATGCATAAGGCTGCCAAATATGAAGTTTGTATCATCAATTGCATGTCCAGGAGAAAGGTTCAAATAAAAATGTGGCTGCCAATTTGAGAATAATGGTCACAGCAACATAATTTTTACTAGGCTTTGAGATAGGATATAGGTGCATGTGTGTGTAAGATACGAAGTCTCTATTATGAATAGTGTGCTCAGGACAGCTGTGCACAGACAACAACAAGAGACAATACATGATTCTATCGGCTCTTTGGCATTTTATGCCAAATGAGCCAACAACTTCTGAGGTCTCTTCACTGTAAGCACTAGGTGTCTACCTTTCAGACCTAAAAAACATTCCCTACCAGGAGCAGCATTCTTAAAATGGGTTTCTAATTTTATGCTTTTAACAAATTTTCTAGTCTTTGCTAACAACTGTCTCTTAGACCAAATCCCATTTCAGCGGGTTTTTTGCTGTGTCCACCACTTTCTGCTCAAGATTGGAAGGCAAGATTGCAATGCAACCTTTCACCTGAAAAAATGACATGTAGAAAAAGGTCAGTACAAGCTACAGTGTTCATATTATAGCTCCATACTCATCAGAGCGAGATTCAACACAAATTCTGATCATTCTAGACAAAAGAAAAATGAAAATCATACCACTTTAAGTAATGAAAGGATCATTCCTGGAGTGGGGTGGAGGGAGGGAGAATTCTAATCTTGAGTGTACCCAGTTGGGTAATGTAGTTGGTATACCAAACTCTTTGGAGGCATTTCTCACAGACATCAGTTTTGTCTTTACTGCACTAACAGCTGCATCAACAACCCAAGGTTTATAATTTGCCATAAGGCCCTTCTTATAATTCTGACCATGACTGAAAAAGTTTTTCACATTACAATTGACATATGTACCTGGAACAAATCGTGGCAAAAAACTGCTTAAAATAGGGCAATGGATGAAATAAATGCAGTGGTGTGCGAGCTAGACATTCACATCCTGCTACATCAACATTGCCATGAGCACCACAACCAATAGGAAAAAACCTCAAGCACACTGGTACAATTATTAGCATTTGATAATGTAGCAAAGACAGCAATGATTCATTTTATAAGCATGTGAACTCAATTTTTAGCATACATTTTACCACGTTAGAAGACCTTCAAAATTACCAGTTTTATACTAATTTGTAATCATTATCGATCTGCATACAAGTGCAACAAGACAATGATTATAAGGAACATAGCATAGCATTTAACCCTTTATTGATACAACCTGGGTTGTGAACTTATCATTATGCGTTCACCAAATTAATCTTCCTTCAGTATGTAAAATTCCCGCAAAAACCCTCATAGTCAACGTAATCCAAATACATTATAAAAATCCCATTAAAATGTCATTAATACCACAAAATGTTGAGATGTCTAAATATGTATTTCTTGAATTTTGTTTGATCCCTTGATGGTGCCTTGTATTTTTGGAATGACTCATTTAGAGAGTCAAGGAACCATCTCACTTTGTGGATTTTATCATAATTGGGATCATTTCGGGCAGGCTCAGACTATCTGTCAGATGAAGAAACTCTTTAATACGTTCATAGCGCTTGATAGGAAGTGAATTCTTAAATCCTTGATTTGTGTTTTGGCAAATCGTTTCTAACATTGAGTCAGTTAAAAAAAGTTTGAGATAATCCAATGGTGTTGCCTTAGAAGCATCAAAATTGTCAGTAAGTTTGGGACCACTGTATTCACAAAATTCGTTCACATGAATGTCTTTGAAAGTAATTGACCAACTTACAGAATTACAGGTTACAATGTCCAAATAATTGGTCGTCAGTTAGACTAACATTCTCATTTTCATCATTCTGATCATTATCATGATTATCATCACGTGCACAAGTTTCATCAAAATCACTGTGAGAACTATTCACACTAGACACAGAAGATGCTTCAATGTCAGAAAAATATTCCTCATTTGATTCCTCTGAATCCGGAACTATATCCAAATTTTGTTCTGTTGCATGCATGACATCATTGTCAAAACCTTCAGTCTGATTCGTGTGAGCTATTTGAACATGATTAAGACATGCTGTATATCAATATCCTTCTGAAAACAGTTCTGCTAACATGTGAAGAAATTTTTCGATTTCCTGTAATTCTTCAAATGTAGTCACTTTCATTACTGCCTTCATGAAGGTTTGTGACTGTCTACATTTTTTTAACCTTTATGAATATGCACAATCCGTACGGTTTACGAATAATATCTGTTGTTACAATAACATTATGGCAATGAGAAATACAATCCAAGAAGTCATCAACTGCCTCAACAGTCTGTGCATTTAACTTTTAACACATTTATTTGTGCACACGTTTCTTTTCTATTCAAAATTCCGGAGATCCAGATCTCATAAGCCTATAAACAAAATACCAGCAGCTAGAAAACAGATCATCTAAGTTTCCCAATTCCTGATTTTTAGTTTCAATTTCAAAACACATTTCCCAGTATCTTCAGATCTAAGAGTAATAAACACCATGCATGACCGACATTTCTTCAAACACTTCAATCTATAATGTACGAAGTTGTTTCCAAGTTCAATCCTGAATAACTGAAGTGATTGAATAATACTAGAATATAGTGTCAATCATAATTCCTTTACTAAAGTACAAGTAAACTTGATAAAGGTTGATAACTAACTGTAGGGAAATAAGAGGACAGATAAGAGAATGTGGTCACAGCAGGAATCCTCATTGGTGGAGTCTGGGTCAGTACGGATAAGTCCACTAAGATACTAAGACCATTAATATGCAGGAGGCAGTTTCATAAAAGTGATATGTCCAGGCTTAAGTTTAAGACCAGTCTTAAATCCAGAATTAGTCAAAATCTGAGTTTCACAAAAAGTTAAGTTAGGCATAAGTGGGGCCTAAGTTACTCCAGGGGTAGGGGGTGGCCTTAACTAAGTCTCATCTATTTAATTTAAGAATTTGTATAAAAGGATGATTTTATTTGATTAAAATCAATGCAAATATGATAAATATTACCTTTTTTGATTAAAAATACCTTTATGTGTCTCAAATATTGTATTTTAATAATTCCATTTTACAGCATAACTTTAAGCCATACTATCTTAGGCCTGGCTTAAGTTTAGTCAGTCTTAAGTCCAGACTTAGGCCCCCAGACTTTGTCTGGATGTGACCATATTTTTGTTGATTAATTCTAGACTTGGGGACCAGTCAAGGTGGTAACTAAGGACTGTTAGTCAGCAGACTTTAGACCTTGGAGAAAGTGGAATTTTTGATGGGCTTAGCTAAGTCAGATAGATTCTAAGCTAGTCTTCAGACTTAGATCAGTACTTTTGTGAAATTGGCTCCAGGTGAACATTTCGGTGACTATCTCTTCGTTGGTGAACAGTTATGTTGCATTTATATTCGATGTCCTTCTTAAGGCGAAAGTTTTTAACTTGTTGGATTACACGACAATGACGTTTGAAGATAAATTTTTTTTACTGTATTTTAATTTTATTGTTAACTCAGTCACACCAACCAAGTGAGTAATGTTGTTGGACCATATAATGTGAGAATATTTTAAAGAGTAAAACTGGAGCGCAGGTTTATCTAAATTTCCTTTTATTTTCCTTTCCTTTCATAAATTCGGAAATTTTCCAAATGGATGGAAAACGTAATCCAACAGAGAAAAATTTCTCGCCTAATTTTCAGAAAAATACGTTATATCTCGTTGTGGGAAATCCTAAGACACATGTATTTGTATTCTATTTCCACTGTTTTAATGTGCGCCTTACTGAGCCTTGCTTAAGCCTATCTGTGGACACGTGTACTCATTTAAAATAGAGAGTTTAAGTTACACGTTTTACGCCAACATGTACGTGTAAGTTTAAAATAGTGAAGTGTTAACCGATATTGTTAAGTTAAGCAAATCCATAAAAAAAATTACTAAAGTCCACCTCAGCAGCGAAACATAATGCCGCCGAGTTACTCGGCATCGTTACGTTCACTGCTGAGATGGAATCTAGTGATTTTGGAATTCATCCTACACGTACACGTGGGCGTAAAACGGGTAACTTAA
>JBCAUI010216638.1:0-31174 GCA_038406195.1 Haplosyllis anthogorgicola
GGGCACACCCAAAACCCGTGCTGGTTTCTCCGGGGAGGTAAGTTTTGAGGGGAGGATAGTTGAGCACGTTACACCGGCACTACTTCATATAAGTAAACTGATTGCAGAGAGACTGTTATGGTCTACAAGTAGCGTTTGCTTTCAACATGATGAATTAGGACCATCCATAACCGTAATTGAGATTAAAGATTGACTAACGAGATAAGTTGTAAGCTGTCGTGGCTCTTTAATGGCAGCTTGGCTTCGTCTTTGTTAAACTCTAAGTTAAGATCATGAAAGCATGGGCATCCATCCAAATGTACATGTTGGACATCTTCATTTGAATCCTGAAGTACGACATCCAAGGTTTCTGTAAAGCAAAATACGTCCTTTTGCTGCAGTTCACCTTCGGTGCAATGCACTTTTATTGATGATTAAAAAAAGCAAAAGATACTGTCACTGACATTCTTATTTATGTCACTTGTTCATGCATTTGTTCTATACATTTAGTCCTTTCTGACCAGGTTACTGGGTTGTGTGGCTACTCAGCTCCGATTCAGTTAACTTCTGATTGGTGCCTCACATGAATTGACGTTGGCAAAATAATAGATACTAAGCATCGTTCAATATAGATACAACAGCGAAGTTTAGAAATAACACACCTTGTGTGTAATTAAAGAATTATTGTAACCTGCAACAGATAAATTGTATTGAGCATAATTGGTGGGTCACGGACTGGGTCAATAGCTGTGGAGAACCAACAACACAGTAACCATTGTATGGCTAAGTACAATAGTGATCGTTCTCTTTTGATAAGTGATGATTAAAGTTTTAATTAATTGTTCCTGTATCATGCATGTATCCTGCAGGCAGGTAGCCTGTCTCTGTGGCATATGGGCCCACAGGGTCCTTACCATTTTAACACAATTGGCACTCACATTTCATTAGTTAGATTAAAACATTTGGTCATTAAAAAATGTCCAGTTGCGCCTTAAGATCACTTGGTGCACATGTATTAACACAGGTGTATTCCTTTACTCGCGATACATGAAACAAATCTTAGACATCATGATTTATGTCTTAATTAATTGGATGTGTGAAATGTTTTACCTTTATTGCTGTACACAATATATGGCATTTAAAGGTGAATATGACTTAGGTTGATATTGCTATTTAAAGTAAACTTTATTATTCAGTTGTACACGTTCGTCTATTACAAAATACGGTTAAAACAACTTTGGTGTCAATTTTGAACCATTCTCCATCGCAACAACGTGACCTGTAAATAACCAGATGTAAATGCTACAATTAATTTGGTTTAAATCAAGCTGTATCTTTGCACGTTAATAGCATGGGAAATTAAGAGAAATGGAATTTATCCCTTAGTTCAGTTTGTATGGATAGTCGAACAAAAAGACCGACTTGTCCCAAGCGGGCAATGAGGCACTCGCCACGCAAGCTTTGCCTACTCTTATCTCGATACCTCATCATGCAATTGGTACTTTGCATGCAAAATGATACTTTTAATTTTCTGCTATTCTCTTAATTTGCCATCTTCATCCAAGGCTTAGAAGACTTGACAGAAGTAAACGCCTATAATGCATAGCCTTGAAACAAACCGACCATCTGACATGGCCTATAGCTGCAGTAAGATAAATTCTCCTTCTCTTGCCACTTTGCGTGTTACAGCCCCATAATAGGACTTACTGCCGTAAAGCCTTTGAGTGGAAAGAAATCAAGATTATAATGAATTAAGTGATCATTAAATACCTGTGTAATATTGAGCCTTCCTGTACGTAGATCTCAGTCGATGCTTCAACAGCCTGATACCGTGCACGAAGATACACTGTATAAACAGAGTAAATACTACACTATAGCATAATTTACATTTTATACACTTTAACACTAAAGGCAAATAGTCACATGTTTCTAAAATAAACAGAGGTGTTGCCAATTGAAGTTAGTGTGACACTAAACCGTTTTAAATTGGTCATTTCTGGTGTGGCGAATCAATAGTTATGATGCACACTGTATAAATTTTGTTGCGCGCCCTCTCCCTCAAATGTTTACATGTAACTCCAGTGCAAATGCATGGCTGCATGTAGGATGACGTAGCAATTCGAAAAGAAAACTTAAAAAGCAAATTGATATATTAGTTTCAGACGTCGGGTCCCTGTTTGTAAATGTGGCAAACACAAATCACAAAAAAAAGACCACAGCTTTAAAATTAGAAGACGTTTTCTTACATAACATTTCATTTCCAAGGGAAAAGTGATTCTAATGAATCTGATCAGTATTTAAGTGTAAATCAATTTAATCGTGCACTACAAGGCTGTAATTTCTTGAGTGCACGTTGGTAATTTGTCCTAATCTAATAACAGTGAAGGAGACTTTGTGAGGTACTCGAGCTGCGCTCGGCATGGTGTTTGAGAAATAAACTGGACACAGTCTTGATGGATGTGTTCAATAACACATCAGTGTAAATTACTGCTCAGCTTTGTGTACACAAATTACAGGAGATTATCTGATAATTTGGATTGATTACCAAAACATTACCCCGCAGATTACAGAAAGATGTATTCAGAGCATGCAACGCGGACATTCGTAGTGTTGGATTTTTTGGTGATTACTACTTAAAACTGAATGCTGAAAGGACAGTATGTTCATTTCCGTGTGGTGTTTATACTGTTTTAAGAGATGTTTAATCGAGAAAGGGCATCTGTGTTTAAACTTCTGTCATATTAACATGTACTGATCGGCCCAAAAGCCATAGAAAGGTATAAAAACATGAATTTAAAAGTGAAGACATTGTGAAACATGAAAACAAACTAGCCATAAAGTTTGAGTGATGAAACGTTTTTTACAAAGGGGAAAAAACTACATACACATTTTTATGATAAAGAACTGAAAGGAAATGTTATTCTGAATGGAAACAACAGAAACTTGCGGGATGAGTTCCACAGTTCCTAACTAATTTTGATTATTAATTATCAAGGCACAACGATAAATACACCTTTCTGTCATATTTGAGTATATTGATCGTACAGGCTTTGAATGTAACTATAAATTAATGTGGTTAAGTTGCATTTATGTGTCATTTTGAATAATGTTTATATCGGCAGTATGATCAGCGAATGTAAGAATTAAGAATGATAAATCCTAATTTATTCTTATGTCTTGAATATCTATGGAGTAGGAATAAACCTATTAAGCTGTAACCCGCTAATAAACAGGAAACATGAATAATGGACCTGGGCACTGGTCACATTAATTGTTAAAGGATTTCTAGATTGGGCCTAAATCCCAGTTACAAATCAAATTTTACAGCATGTTGAAATTTCACGCGTTTCTTTAACACCTCTCTTTGATGAGGGAAAACAGATGCCATTTGCATGGTTACAGCTATTAATGAACATTGAGAGAACTCCTTAGTGACTAATTCACTGCTGATCAACTGCATTAGTACAGAAGTTTATGATGTCATTTGTGATTAATCTTATGATCATATTAAAGCTGTAAGTAGCTCCCCACCAATAAGCTTTCTAAGTGACATAAGTGCGTAATGAAGTTGTTTCTGCCTGTGCCATTCATTGCATAATTAGATCACAGATAAAAGGATGGCCCCATTTGCTATTTTTTTCGGATTTATTGACTCGATGTGAATGACCAGTCCAGTTTTTGTGATTAAATTAATTAGAGATTATCAAGATATGTAGTAAAATATTCACGATTAGCTGCCAATATCTGTAGGATGTGACAGAGCTGATTTGTAAAGCACAAAGCACACTGATAATAAACAAGTAAATTAAAGTGTAATGATTATTATTTATTGATAATTAATTTCTTTGAGTTCTATTATTTATTACATATGATGTATGTTAACCAGTGTGGATTTGGACCGTTGAGGTGGTTAACCTTCAACAAGTTTCATATTTAACGTAAAGTAAATGTCAGTCCATTTAAAGGTTTCTATTGTGCTAAGGACATTGATGTTTAGTCTCCAGATCGGTATTTAAATATTAATCTATTGTTTGTGTTCTACATCGTGCTATTGCAAACTAAAAGAGCAATCATTAAAGTTGACCTGAACTTATTATTCTCCGCTGATATATCTTCCCTGAAACACATAAACAGATTTGATAAATATGACTCAATTATGCCTAAAGTCGAAAAGGCTCTTCGCAGTGGAACAAGTGCATGATACTGTTAGTTTATGTCATGATATTATAAAATGTTTTATACTTTACAAGTGACAATGTAGGGCTTTCTTTAATGCCGTAGGTAGATTTAAAGCTGAGGATTTATCAAACATCTTGAGAACAGAAGAAATTCACGCTGTGACTTTTATGCGAATAAAAGAAAAACGTGAATTTGTATTGTTCCCAAATGAATTGCATTTCGTTCTCTGTAATGATGATTGGTTAATAAAGAAATGTTTTTATTTTTTGTCTTATTTGGTAGTTTTGTCCCAATTGTCATATTGGGCCTTCAACGATTCAAACATTAAAGCCACCCGTTTTCATTAAAGATGCTGAGACTTTTACCCACTGTTTACGAACTGTGATTGAAATCTACTTTTGGACAAGTTACCTCTTTACCAACATTGAAATCACACACCCCAACCTCACATGGATATTTGTCACAAGTTGAACATATTTTGTTATACTTTAGTTTAAAGTGTTGGCCAACCAATTCAATTGATTTATTATCCTTTCAAAATTTTATCTTGGACAAAGAAAATAACGGCATTAAGAAACCTTGAAAGTTCAAAAGAAGTGAAAAGATCATCATTCCAGTCAGGAAGGCAGTCTAAAACGAGGCAATTTCTCAATGCTTTGTAGGCAGTTACAGGACGTATCAGTTTCACTGCTCTCCCTGAATATCCTATGTTGTGTGGCTGATTTGAATGATGTATCAGCCATAGGATCTTGTTTTCTAGCTGAGATACGGAAACTGCATTATGCCCTTCTCAGTTGCCTGGGCAAGGCAATAAGGCTCATTGAGGGCTTACTGCTACTTCATGGCTCTATGCTGTTCCGCATTGATAAAGCTGTTTGGGGTCGTTAGAGCAATTTGATGTTCTTTCCATTTCCCCTATTTCCAATCAATACCAAGGGAATGGAAACATCAGAGTAGGATTTTTGCTACAAATCCTAGCTAAGTAGTCCATCTTTTATGGGAGACCCCTACTTCCGAGCGGCCATATTGTTTCCAAGTTGAGGCGACTGACGCGAGAGCATTATGACTTAATTAACGTATCTTTCTCATCTTAATCCTTTGTAATTCCAGTAATGACTCTTTATCGACTTCATCCTGACGTGTATTAGATCTATTTACACCACAATAATCGAATTTGTATTGCTCCTACAGGGTTAAGAAAAGTACATTTGGGTAGGATTTAAAACCTGGCTTGAATAAACGAGATAACGAGAAAGTTACAAAGAAAAATGGAAAATCTTTTCATAACAGCAAGAAAAACGAACAGTTGCAATCATAATGATAAAACCTAATTCTTTGACAAAAACCGTGATATTCCCCAATATGTCTGTGAGAACGACAAATAAGATCATTGCCTATTTCATTGTGTACAGGTCAGGGTTCACCAAAAATCTCCATCAGAAGAATAGCCCATGAAATAAGTTGATTTCAGTCAGCTCAATGACACTTACTTAAGCTATACAGTTGTAGCAAATTGAATTTTAATCTCTCCACTGACTTCCATTTTGGTCCCGCAGGTTATTTCTTACCAATGGACTCTGCTAATTTGTGATTGTATAGAAATCTAAACATGATTAAAAGTTGGTTCCTGTCCCAGCAGTTCTTGAAAAGAAGTGATAAATCCCATTCTTTAAGCCTATTGTACAGTGATACCTCACAAATTAATACCATAATTGTGTAGCATCTGCTTGAACTAATTTTACATTTCCATTCCCTTAGCTATACTCCAAGGAGATGCTACCTTGGGTTGACAACTCAATAAAAACATTCTCTCAATTTCAAATTAAATAGAGTCATCAGGTGTTAGCTTTATACAATTTGTTATGATAAATCAGCTCTAAGCCAATCCTAATAATAACTTATTTAGAATGTTTTTCCAGACAGTTTTCTGTACAATTAGTTATTCATACGAAAGAATGAGACGGTTTTGATCTTTTTACATGTGAATTACCACTATTTTTGTCAAAATGTAGATGCACGGTTCATGGTGTTCACATGATTGGTACAGCTATGCATTTCTTGAGGGAAAATAACTTGAATCTTCAGTATGGGTTTAGTTATTGATACGGAGCACGAATGACGTATAAATGAGGGATTCTACCGGTTGGAAACATCATGGTTGCTGTTCTTTTATGGGAACTTATGGATTTAGTTATAGTAATTGTTCCAAAATGAATAGAATTTTGAACCAACGCAATTCCACGCTGAGTTTTATATGCGCGTGCAAATCACACACAAACACACACATACACACACACACACACACACACACACACACACACACACGCAATACGTGTAGAGGAGATGTTCCGTGTTGCATCAATGTTACAACTGTTGTACTTGTTGCGTAAGATTCGAGTTGGCAACTTTTTTTTTACCGTTCTCGCTTACTTTTTGTTGGTCTTCATTACGTAATCAACGGGGGACTGAAGTTTGACACATATAATGAACAATCCGCTAGAGAAATAGATGGTGACATGTCCATGAAACTGTCTCTATTCTTCTCAAATTAGAAAATGTCATCCGGGGCAGGAGATACGTAATTTGTTGTGATAACTTCTGAACATGCAGGTATTTAACTTAATCTGATTTTTCTAACGTGTTATTTAATTGAACGCTTATCAACTCTACGTTAGAGGCCACGATAGTTTACTTCGAGAAGTCATCGGAACCCGAAAACAATAGGAATTCACCCTCTCATAAAAGCGCAGCATGCTGCCACGTCCGTTAATTTCTCCCAATGACTGACATTTGATAAAAAAGAAATATAACTGTAAACTGATTTTAAGACAAAGAATGCCAATAGAAAAAATATTATTCAATATTTCATTGTTTTCCTTTTCATTAAAAAAACCCCTCACATATATGTATTTTATGACTTAATGTTAATGTACGCATTAGCCTTCTTCAAATGGATGATAGCCCATGTGTTTTATTATTTGTCAGAGGATGGGTAGACTGCAAACTTATCCTTTTCGACAATTATTATCACTGAGCAGTTTAAATTATTCACTAAATTGCATTTTGCGAATTATCTCGAAAACTAGTGTTCCGTAAGAGAGTGCACGCGTGGAGGCTATTCTCTGTTCACTTAGTTCGACACGGTTCGGTTGCTCGCAGTCGGGGATACAAAGATGACAGCAGATAAAATTTATGATTTCACCTATCCACCAGTCACGTTTCATCCAATAGAAGGCCAGCTAGTTGATGATAACTGTGAGGTATGCATGACTTGTATGGAAGATAGCTCTCTTTATGTAGCAAAATGACATGCGAACGTGGGGAAGCCCATTTGCAGTAGCGAAGCAGACCGGGAAAGTGAAAAGCGAAGTAGGTGTGGCCACTGCAGGTGGGAGGAGACTCGAAGCAGTGAATATAAGAACTCAACCTATGCCGATTGTTTCTCATTATTGTTCATTGCAAGAAGTCATTCATTTGTTTATTTCCGCACACAAACACCAGTAGAGTTAAAACCAGGCGAGCATTCAACAGCACAGTTGAAGATATTTTTGAACAGTACACCGCAGGTGTGTGTTTTTGTGTTGGTTAGCAGGAAGAAAGTTGTCTTTACTTGTGGCGTAGAACATTGAATCGGGACAAAACGTAGTCTGACCACCAATTTAAAGTGGTCCGAAAAATGGATTCGAGGAAAGCGGGCAGCAGAGAAGGCAGTCCGGTGGTAGTCAACGGCAGAAGAAGCAGCAGTCCCATGTCATCTCCTCAGGAGCGCAGTACATCCCCGGCGAGATGCAGAAGTACATCACCCGTGAATACCACTCACAGTCCCGTCTGTAGTGTCAACAGCAGCGAGATAACCAGCAACAGTAACAGGATACATTCTACAACTACCCCAATCAGACCTATCCCGCAAATACCACATACGGTATCGAAGCACATTCTGGACAGGACATCACCGCTCTCAATTGACGCTCCACACAGAGACTTGATCCTCAAGAAACCATTGATGACCTCTCCCCATCACCACCTTCACCCTCACCCTTCATCTTCACATCACCATCCCAATGGACTTCTTGTACCGGTTCATCACAATAATAACAATCACAAGGAAAACAATACCCCAGTACTGGTACCAACAAGACCCTCCTTTATGATCAGTGACATATTGGGCAGCAGTGAAAAACCCACAAGTAGGTTACCCATTGCTTCTGCTGGCCTCAACCTCTCACACAGATCTGATACTCTAGACTGTAGTACTCACCGGAGACATAGTTCTCACACAGACTCAAGTGTAAGTCCTGGATCAGGCTATTACCATTCGGGTGAGAAGAGGAAAGCTCAAGATGATGACGAAGATGGTGATAGTGATCTGGACGTGGAAGAATCTGACTGCGAAAGTTCTCCAGATAAAGGTAAGTTTCGAATAACTTTAATCTTAGTGGTTTATAATGCATTCCTGCAGTAAACATCACAGTAACAATCATTTGAAAAATAAACCCCGTGGTAATAGAGAAGTAGTAAGGAATCATATCTTTATAAAATCTATTTGACATGAATTTAATTCATACGCTGTCGGGAGACAAAATGTTTTGCAATTCTTTAAACAGACAAAATTAAATAAATTTTCATTTTATTTGGGAAGTTAAATGCCACGCTTAATTCCTTGAACAGTACATATTGTTGGTGGATTTTTCACCAATATACTTTAGTAACTTGTGAAAGGATGAAAAACGTGTGATAGACATATGGTCCAAAGGTCATCACTGGTAGATAATGACTTATTTTCCTTCCTTTGTTAAATATAATTAGATTAAGTTCTATGTGATTGTATAGATGTTTACCTGAGCTCGACACTCGCCGGAATTTACCATTCTCTGTTGAATTAACTTAATTCCGTAACACTTTTTCGTAGCTCAATAGGCATTCAAAATACAGACCCCCACCTAAAACTGTGAGTGTCAAGAATTACATCTTATTTATATTAACTTGAATGAAAAGGAAGTAAGATGTGGAAAAGCTAATTCATCTTTTTGTGTAAAACAATTTTACCTAGCAAAAATATTTAAGGCAAGGTACTGTTGTAAAATGGTCGATAACTCGCTTTGAAAGGTCTCAACTCTGACACTATCACTGCTGTTGATCATCAAATTGCAAGGTGTTTTACCGACTTAAAAAGGTAGTTTTGCTTATAATTTGTAAGCATGAATAATGAGAGACTTTAGGATATCCAGCCGTCAAATTGAGTCTTCGGTGTTGTCATTTCTAAGAGGCCCGAAGCGCTTTCCAAAATAGGCTGGGTAGGCTTTATTTGCTGTTGTCTAATTAACTGAACAAAACTTGCTAAAGAGTGGCTGAAAATTGCCCTGGGGCTGACTGGATTAAGTACCGTTCTACCACAAAGTCAAACCAACATAGTTTATCACCAATTAATAAATATGGATTTTTTGCGTCAGTTTTATAGGTAATGTGAGAGGCCATTGAATACATTATGATGAATTATAATTCATATTTAATTAAAGAGCTATCAGTGACATTTAACAAAACTGAAATTAAGATTGTTCTGGCATAACCTTAAATTTGGCACCAGTCAGCATTACAAAATTCCCTGTAAATTTATTATTAACTGCCTAGATAGGGAACTTCAATTTTTAACCGTTTTATTCTTTCTGCATTTGTAAGCGCAAGGTATTTAAAAGAGCATTTACACTTTTCCACACACGGTAATTTTTCCTAGATCGTTGATCAAAGGAATAAAAACATCTAAGTGACAGGCTAATTTTAACTAAGTGGACAGCGATACACAAACCGCGAACATTAAACGACACCGCATCTTTCCTTTTTGGGGTTTAACCTCCAACCATTGTCAGATTAAACCAAATAAATGGCAGCTAATTTAATATAATGAGAACAACAAGCAGGCTTTGTTGTGGGCAGCAGGGTGGATGGGAAAATGAATTTGTCCTGCAAGCAGCGCAAGGAGGAGGTTGTCTCCGGTGCTTTACCGACCTAAAGTCACCGCCGCGGGTTTGCGCACCATGCCGGGAGGGATGGTCCGACTTCTTTATCTTCCTGCCCCATCGTTCAGACTTTTTGTTCCCATCAAATGTTTGACGATAACGATACCATTAATTTTGTCCCTGAAGATAGAAACTGTAGTACAAAGTGTTATTCTGTCGCTCACATTTTGTTGTTAAAACAACTCGTTATTAAAACCCTTTTTGTGATAGTCATCGAACAATTGGTTTCCGTTCTTTACAAATATTCAACAGTGATATGGATAATTTATACCTCATTGAAACACGGCTCAACCTTTTCATTTCCAAATCTGTTTAGGCTATTGTTTTCTGGTTTCAGAGAATATCCTTTTATTTAGTATTTAACCATTTTATAGTTATTCAGAAGAATTGAACAAAATTCTGATGAGATAACATTCATTCTTTTGCCAGCATGCTAGGAAGTGACTTAAATGTCACAGTCACTGGAAAAGTGCACAATTACCTTATCCATAATGAATGAGCCATAATTGATTACCTTCTTCTAAAACAAGCAAAAGGCTAATTGTTAGGCTTGTTTGAAAATATCAAATCATCGGTACGGTTTACTGCTCACAAGGAGCTTTTACTATAATTACTATACACAAATGTGATCGTCAATAAAGGAAAAAATATTGCCATAAAATATTTATTTCCTCTTCATATGCTTTGTTTGGCTCCAAGTGGAAATTATTAACCTTCTAACTGCAGTTCACTCTTATAATTGACATTTACCTACAATAATGGCCTAATCCAATTGACAGTAAAAATTTTCTACCGCAGCAAAGAATATGAAAAAAATAAACAGATCCTTTACAATTTTGCTTTGTACACAATGTCGATGAGTGTTAATCATAAATCCTTATCCTCAGGTAGTCACACAATACATAATTGGTGTATAGATATCGCTACGTGGTAGTTTTTTCTCCCTCTTTTGGGATTATATCGTGCATAAAAGTACAGGAGGCAGCTGCAATTTCAAAATCAATTGATATTACACGCAAAGATTTTGTGGCTAAGTGATGTATTTAAATTATACAAATAGTTACACAGACTCATAAAAAGCTTTAAAAAGCAATTAGGGCACAATACTTTTCATATGTATTTCGAATTTAAGTATAAAACGATAGAAGATCTGTTATTTCACAGCCCAAGATGAACCAATCAGAATTTTACAAAGCAAAATTACAATTTTGAGAAATAACTGTTGACTTTGAACAACGAATATTATAAGGCTTTAAGTTTCTTTAATAAGAAAGAAAATGTGTATAAGTGGACAATAAAAGAGTCTATCCGGTGACCGTGCAGTTTTTCGCGGGAAGAACGCGAGCGTCACGTGGGGATGGCGACAGTTTAGCCGCCGGCATCACGCAACCCTCGCCGCTATACTGCGCTTTTTAATGTACAAATCACATTAAGCTTAAACAAATCGACGCATTTTCACCAGAACAATGAAAACAATTATGTCGTCTTTTATTTTTGGCCAAAAATGAATGTGTACTTACCCCGAAGTGCTCCGTTCACTATTGTGCTCCATGTTTAAATTAATAATTAATTAGTAAAAATTAGGGCCCGTTTTTCTATATTAGCTTAACACCGACTAATGATGTCTATATCACGCAATATCAGACTTAGTTTTATTTCTTTTGGTTCATTTAGACTTACCGTCATAAAAGAAAATTTACATTTTTGATTGAACTTTAGCCAAAACGGTCTTTAATTTGAAAACCACAGAATGATTTATTGGCTTTGGATTTTACCTTGTCACCTTGGGGCGATTTTCTTTATTTAAAATGTGCCAAGGTAGTTAGCAAGCGGATTACAGACAGACAGTACATGTACAGAAAATATCATTATGAATAATCGAAATTTCGTTAAATTTCACCGTGTAACAAATGTACAATTTTATTGCAGATAAGCAGGATGGCAGCAGTGCGTCTGGCGAGGGGGGTTTGAAGCCGAGTAGCAAGAAGCCACGCAAGGCTCGCACCGCTTTCACCGACCACCAACTCAGTTCGCTTGAGACCAGCTTTGAGAGGCAGAAATACCTGAGTGTGCAGGACAGGATGGAGCTTGCGGCGCGCCTGAACCTTACCGACACACAAGTCAAAACCTGGTACCAAAATAGGAGGTGCGTATTATTTATGTTGATATAATGGGTTTCTGTATATCTACGCTCAATATTTAATACTTTTTATTTGTGCCACCCAATTTCTGCAATGTTTCAAAGTATCTTTTCTGGAGCGCTGAGTTGTCCGGCAAACGAATAGGAACTGTAGGTACAATAAAGCGACGAAAGCTGGTCACACAGTCAAGCCGGCGCTCGGGAATTCGATTGCATTTACGAATTTCTACTTGTTTGTCATGCACACTTATATTTAATTCTCACTGGGAAAGCCTTTTCCATCTAGCAATTTATGCGTGTAGTTTGTCAAAGAAGGGAGGAAGGAGACTGTAGTATGGGATGCAGAATCACATTAGATTATCAAAGCTCAATGTCGCTGCTAAATTTAATGTGATAGATAGAAAATGTGTTACTTTAGTAGTCATGAAAGGCAGAGTGCTTCTTGAAATGTTCCCCCATCCAGCTTTAATGAGATTTCAACAGCTTGTAAAGGCCAAACACATTTGCACTAATTTGCACAATTTAGTCCATTTCAAATCTAAAAGGTTGTCACTGAAAGTGGAAGCCATCCAGTTTATTTGATTTGAGTAGTAGATAAATCGTAGGATAAATCGTTGTCTACACTCAAACCCGCACTTAAGGTTTAAAATGTAATAACCATTGTTTAAAGCTGCAGATGGGATCCACAAATCTGGCGCAACATGAAAAAAAATAAGGAAACAGCCTTTAAAGATTTGTTCCCCTTTTATCAATTTCGGTTTATATTTGATTTCTTAAGAAGCTATGGCAATAAACTTTCATTGGGGTTATTGATTTCATTTTAGCCCAAAGCCTTTCGAGTACGAAGAAAGAACAGTCATTGGTAGTAACCTAGTTTACTGCGGACAACTTATTATTTTGCTTCGAAAATTGCAGAGAAAAAAATCATTATCATATGAAGGATTATTATAGGTTTCCGTTGAGGAGATTTTATGAATAGGACTGGGTCACTTTTTGTGTCATGAGAAAATTTTAATACTTTATAAATTCTTCAGGTTAGCCTTTCGTGTTATTAGATGGTTTAGCAGTTAGAATAATAAACGATCCCTATTTTGTGGATAATTCCTCTAAACTATTTTAGTGCATGCTATGTGCGTTTATACTAAGGAAACCAGCAATTATGTTTGATTTAGACTCATCTTTAAGAGTTGCAAATTATCGGGAAGGGACAGAGATTCAATTGTTATATGACACAGCACGTAAGCTAGTACCCAACCCTACTAAAGCACTGCTATTAGTAGCATTCTTCTTGAGTACCATAACTCAAACCGTCCGCTAAGAGATGGTACAGTAAAGTAAACTTAACTTAGGCACCTTCTCAATTGCTCAAATTGATGTCTGAGGAAAAGGGGTCTTCCATGAGCAATTTGTGGAGAGCAATAGAGAAAATGACTTAACATTTGATACATAATGTCTGGCAAATTGAGCCAAGGTGTCGTGGTGCACGCGATGTTGAATGATCAGACCCCGCTCATCACCGGTGCAGACCTCTGGTGTCAAACACAGGGTCAGGACACTACGTATGGCTCCCATTCACAAACTACAAAAACCCGTTATATTACATTTCTGCTATTATAATAATAGCATTTGAAAAGAAAACCTGAATCGCAATGGAAAGAACGATATGATTTGACAACGGACAGGGTACTTGAGTTAACTGGTGGCCAACCGTAACAGGACAGAACATACGGGCAACCGGTACTTTAACTAATAGATATTTAGTATCACTCGATAGAAAGCACATTATTGAACACATTGTCGTATTTTTATCGACCTTCGTTACAAAGATTTTTAGCCAAAATAGATGAATAGGACATCGTTTAACACAGCACACTGTTTTGGGGAATTTCACTTTTATTTATCTTTTTTCCAATTGAAGGAAGATACGATTGTAGGCGTTGAAATGTATTTCTTTGTGTGATAACAATGACCTATTGTCAAATCTTGGCAATATCGTTTATTCAGTAATTACATGCAGAATAGACTCGAAAATGCTTGTGGTTCCTTTACAAAGTCAATGCAGTGGTTTTGGTTTGTGCAAAGATCTTTATGGACAACAGGATGTAGACGTCAAACCTTTAGGCTGAAGGTGTAACGAAGTATTTAGTAACCGTTTGGCATGCTTTAGCTAATCTTAACATGACATGTCCTCCGCAAACGATAATGATCAGGCGCAACATTTTCTCTGTCAAACTTGGCAGTCGATCCAAATGTACATATTCGTTTTAAAGTCATGCGGCCACGAAAGTCATAGCCGCAAAGAAATTGTAACCGTGTCTTAAATACTGGTTTAAGATAATCATTTACAAGAAAACAGCTAATGACAGCGTATTCAGCTTTTTTGGCTCAATTTGTAGATTGCGTGACCAAATTTTATAGCTTCTGCTGAAACGCGTGGTCGTGAGAAAAGAGACAAACATGCGCAATTAGATAGCAAAACTAATTCTTTGCTAAAATTCCTGTGTAATTTGCTATTTAGACGAACCCGACCTCGTGGACAGAGTATTTACACTGGAAGATTCACCCTTAAAGAGGCATGGCATGGGCATTTCAGGCTTGGGGGAAAGAGTTAATTGTTGCTTATTGAAAGCGCACCTGCTATGTCTAGAATATTTGTAGATTTATCTTCTTTCGGAACATGACAACTTATTGTTACTGAATTTCTATTGAATACAACTACTGTAAATCTGTGCTTATGATACAAAATGGAAGATAAATATCAATTAATTTGTTTGAACGTGAATGAACTATACTAGGATGAATTGAGAGAGTGAAAAACCAGATTGTTTGGCGCCTTACTCTTTTAAACGAATCACTTTGTACTCATTCGGATATGTCTCATATTATCGAAACATTGAAATGATAAATTGTCTCATTACAAAGCTAAAAAATGTGATATTTTCGTATAAAATCATTGTGTGGTAATAAACCATAACTGATAATGGGCCACGGCACTTTGATAACAGCTTTGCATTTGAACAAACAAAACAAAAGCAATTTGCTAGTTTGTTAGAGGGATTTGTCAGATGAGGGTAATAAGTGTCTTCTAAATGTAAATTACAAGCTCTTTGGGACTGAAAATCTGTCTGGCTTGATTTAGCTCCAAAACGCAATGTGTGTGAGATGCCATATGTGACTTTATGTCCCATCCAACAGACCTCTGACATCTTCATCGGACCTTTCTCAGTTACAACAGTTTGCTATCTAGATGCTTATTTTCTACTCAAACACTTCGTTTGCATTTGTATGAGGAGATGAGGAGATTATTTTGATAAGAGGGTCTCGTAATAATGCAATAATTGTGTTAAGTATGTGACGATGGGCTTCTCAACGACAATTGATCCTGGAACTCAATTAGGCCTTACCCTCCCTTTTGGAGAGTTGTCATTCATAGGCCCATCTTGCTTGATTTGTTCCGCGGACTGCCTCCGGCAACAAATTGTCCCCATCAAATCCCCTGGGTCTTATTTCCAACCACCAGGACAGATGTGTTACAATACCCCGTCGAAATAAAACACCTTTCCTTTAAAGCCTTAAGCAGATGACAGAGAGTCAATGTTTATAAATGCCTCAAATCAACCACGCAGCCAGGATTAGGTTTCTGTTGCTTTGAAAGTAGAAAAAGTCGTTCCGTTAATTACAAAGGATATACAGATATTGTTTGCAGTGTAGAAATTGAGTGGCACACAAGAGGAACGCTTCTAAATTTGCAACTGTTTTCAATTTTTATTTCTTTACATTTTAGGACTAAGTGGAAGAGACAAACGGCCGTCGGACTGGAGCTGTTAGCGGAAGCCGGCAATTACGCAGCGGTACAGAGAATGTTACAGAGCAATCCTTACTGGGCATCGTATGCACCACACACAGCTTCGATAATGTCCAACTTGGACGCGTTGTACTTCAGACACGGCGCGGCGGCCGCAGCTGCCTCAATGCCACAGAGACCCATGTTACCCCGAATGTTCATACACGGACTACAGCAGCATGTTAACCACTTACCACCTCCTCAAATATTCCCTGGCGAATCACGTCCACAGGGTCTTCCGTCATGAATGTAGACATAGGAACCAGAAATAATGCTAAAAGAACATTTTGCAATTGAACATAGATGTTGCAAACGAAATAGACTGACAAGAGCTGTGCTCTGTATGTACTTGTACATAAGTGTCTGACACTGATCGAGGTTATGTTCTCAAGTATTAATGTGAGGAGGAAGAGAGAACACAGAAATCTGTGCTTCCTTCCTCACTTTTACACCATTGTGACTGCTATGGGTCTCAAGATTTATATGAAGTAGCTGTGTGTACATAATGTGTAACTTATAAATTGTATTGACATGTTATTCAACTTTAAACTGTCTCAAGCTTTATAGTGATCTCCGTCTTCCTTCACAATCTACAGAAATTTAAACGTAATGTCCCAACCTACGTATGGGTTGTCTTGCCATGATATATTTTAAACATTCCAAATTATGTGGAAAAATTCGGATCCAATACGATATAGATGTATGCTCGAAAATAAGATCCTTGGCATTAGTTGCCACAATCAAAACTTACCACTAAATGTGCAATGTTTGGTGTATGAAAGATGACTAAAGGCAATGCACTCTGCAATATGTTTTGCTAAGTCATTGAATTCATTCCAATTGTAATGTTTTTATTTGTTAAAGTTGTATAAAATATGTGTGATCATTTATTATATAGAAAATAATAAATGTAAATAAAATATGAATTGCGCTTTTGTATCATTATTTCACCACTAAACGTGAATGTTCGTCCACATTACAATTCGTACAATTCATTCGTAATGCACTCCAATATTACTATTTGTACATCTGATCAGCATTTATTCATCTTTCTTCCAATGTACGATCGGAGAAAAGTCTAATGGATCAAGCGTCTCAATATCTGAAACTTCAAATGTCATAATTCAGTAAACTGACAGCACGTATGTATACACGTTTGCATCATCACCCTTACCCTTTAGTATGACCTCTATTCTAACTAATTCGCCGTGATTAATAAATGATTAGGCTAATATCCATTATTCTCTCTGAATACCAAATAATCGCCACACGTCATGTATTCGTTCTGGTTTGTAGTGCTTAAATTATGCATACAAGTGTCCTTTTAATAATGCCTCCTTTTGATTTAATGACGTTTAAAACATTTCAATTTGTTATCAAACAAATTTTTCCACTCTTAGGTTACAGCACCATACCTTAGTCATAATATGAACGTCGCAACAGACCGTTTTATTTTGACATAAATCAAGAGTGTTATCGAAATCAAGGCCATTTATGTCATCCCACTAAATCACATTAATCGTGAATGCCATGGATTGTGCATTATGTTCATGTATTAAATTTCAGAGACTTGTGGATACATCTGGATATATCTCTATTAAAGTCCATTAAGACATCCGTACACTTAATTGTTATTTTGCACACGTCAGTGAAGCTAGAATGGTATGGACAATAATATCAATAATTCACAATTTAATTGAAAGAATTATTTTGTTTTAAATGACAAATAGGTAAGAAAGAAGTTTGACTAGTTTGGATTGTACATGTATGTGCGATATTTTGCTCATTTCGAAGAGTTCGGGATGGAATCAAGCTAAGGCCGGAGATACACGATGCGATATAATCGCTTGCAATCAATGATCGCATGCGATTTCAATCAGAAATTTGTCCATGAAATATTGCGATTTATGATAAAGAAATGAAAAATATTAGAATCTGACTTATTATTATCAGTGTAACCCTCCGACAAGTGTCACAATACGATATTATTCAAATAAGTAAAACACAATCGCTTGCGATTAAGATCGTTTGCGATTAAATCGTGTCGTGTATCTCCGGCCTTATAGGCATCATTTCAGATATTTTATGTGACGTTAATCGGATATCATTGCTACAGCACTAAACACGTATGTAAACGCAATAATTTGTCTCGTGTTTTCTGTGCGAAAATAGAAAACAGAAAAGATAAGGGAGGTAGAAGTACGCATACTTTATTAATATCAACAAAAACGTTAATGTGTGATTAGCTCAGCTCTCAATAGTCACTTGGTCGCTTTCTGTTCAATAATTGATCGGGAACATTTAACTTGTTTGGTATTAAAATAACTTTGCTAATTGCACATAATTTGTCGATGCCAAACGATCTACAGTGGGCTGTGAATAAAAAATAGTTTACAATAGGAAGATCCACAGTAAGGAGGCCAATTATAAGAGCAGCGGGAAATTTATTATTTAATTATGGTTGATGGAATGATCAATGGTATTTTCTTGGGATGAATTCAGAGATACTGTCTGTGAGGAACAAAAAACTTGTGCCTGGTGAAGACGTCAGTGTTTACCCCTTGATAACATTGTGCCGAATGTACGAAAGGTGGCGTAGTAATTGAATATGTATGTGTGTGCACACGTTATGGATTCCTCTCATGGTTAATAAAATAAAATACGCTTAGATATAAATAGAGACTCTTGCCGACTGCATCATTAGATTCAGACACGGGGTTCTAAGCTTTGAAATAATTGCTTTAATTTAAAGAGGAGAACATGGGAAAAATATGTCATTTATGTAATTACAATACCAAGCACTTTTGGAAAATGATTAGAAAAGGGTATCCATTACCGGGCTCTCAGAAATTGCATCATTACACGAGATCGAACCATTTACAATCATTTAGCCCCCGAAAATTTCATTTCTTGTGTGACAAGTGCTCTTGAAGAATCATTTGCCTTTTCCATAGATCACAAGGCAAGTAGAAACTATTTCTCATCTCGAATTAAGAATGAATGTGATGTGGCGGAAGCCACTGAGAAAAGTTGCCATTTATTCACTCCTTGCAAGATGGCTTACCATTTCGGCCTGCCATGACCGGATCTGCAGATTTATGACAGGTCTCTTTTTATGTGGTAGGGTGGCAAGGCCTCACGAAATCACCCCATTTCTGTCTGACAAAGTACACCTTTTACCGAACGCTGATTTTGGCTTGTACCTTAAATGTAATGAATCATGAAATGTGAACAATTTGTACCATTCCTGTTGTGTTTTGGTTGATTCTTTCTCAGCTCAACTTTTGAAAAGTCTTGTCACATCTTTATTACAACATCTGAATTTAAAAATCAAGTTGTCGTGACAATAGTTTCATTGAACTAGTGGTTCCCAGTGTCAGTTTTATATTTAATGGTTTTTAATATTTAATAATGGTCTGTAACAATATTTATAAGGTATACATACACTAATCTCTATGCAACAAGAAGAAGATTATGTTTTTGTCACTTAAGTGTTTCTATCCTTAATTTCCTTCCTTAAAACGGAACCTGGTAACTTTCTAAAGATATTAAATTTCATAATAATTTGTGCCAAAGAAAAGGCAGTGAAATAACCAGGGAAAGCATTTGGCAGTGTGAGTATGAGTACTAATAGGACCTGACGTTTAGAGTGGTGCTTCCAGCTTCATATGGAGTCTCCATCCTAATGATATTCATTGAGATTTGGGGATGTTCTTCCGCCCAAGTGAAGCTGATGATTCAAAATTGCAATCATATCATTGCAAATTCCTTGTCCATTTATTGAGTCTAAACATGCTTGATTAGACGTAAAACAAACAGTATCGTCAGATCAAAACCAGGCAAAATTGGAAGAAAGTGAATGGCCTGGTGGCGAGGTACATCTAAATAGAGGTGCACTCAGAGCGACATTCACTGTCAAATCGCCAAGTGCAGACAAGCGGAAATGTTCCATTAGCGAGCGAATGGACAAAATGACATTGATTGGGGCAAATTAGCTAATTCCCCAATGTCTGCCGTAGCGCAAATCTGTCCGCAACAGTGATGTAGTCGAGCAAATTTTTCTGAGAGTTTTGTGATTGAGCTGGCTCAGTGGGGCAGGGCCTGCTAGCTATGCTGAAGTGCAATAGGCCTATTCTATCTTGTAGAAATGAGTTTCTATATACTGCTGACAGAAAGCTATTTTTCCATTTAATCAACTGTAAAATTCACAATTTGAAACCATGAATACTGCCATACAGCCCAGAAGACAATTTCTTCTTGTTTGTTTCTCCTCGAAGTTTCTTTTAGGAGATAAGTGATGTGGGACATACGTGAAATGGAATTGAACAAGAACTATATTGACGATTCAAATCCATTGGGTGCCAAGTTGGCCACCAATACTTTTTCTTTCCGGGTGAAAATTCTCTTAAAAAGCATCAGTAGTTCCTTGATTTAAGGGCAAGACATTTGCTTTGTATTTACAAGGTCTACCCTGCAGTATCTGCATTCAAAAGATGAACCAATTTAAATGAATGTTTTTCTTTTAGTAATTTTTTCAATTTAAAAAAAAACCTTTTCGTCATAAGAACTACACACAGTGTGTAATGTTTTTATGTCAAGTTGGATGTAACAGTCCTATATTTACATAAAGAATGGTTCTTCCGAATTGTATGTGTGATCACCCGATCTTGAAATTAAGATTTTAATACACGTGGTTTGATTTGTCAGTCAGTTGGGGGACAAAGATTTTACAAAGTCGGTGCTGTTGGTCATAAATGTGAAATTTATTGACAATTCAAGCTTGAAATGAATGTTTATTGATCACGTTTAGGAAATCAATCCACAAGATACCCAACAAAAAACGTTCAAATGTACGACAATAGTTGCCAAATATCTAATTTACAAGATAAATATTTATAGAGGCATTACTTTATTCACTCTGTAGACCGTTGAATACAAATGGCAAGCAATAACCCCCGGTGCCTCAATACAGGGTATCATTGTACTGTCTTCTGCTGCTTTTAAATGCCTTTGTGAGAAGGTGTTGAATATTCCAGCATTTTAACTTGACTCGATTGTTATATCATGGTGTAACATAAAACATCTTCTTGTTTATGTAAGGGATTATAATTATAAAGCGAATATAAGCTTAATAAGCCTGGGTGTCATTTCTATGCTCATGAAATTGGCTAAGTGAAGGATTACTATTGGAAGTCCAACTGTTTCTTTTTCTCAATATTATCTCTGCAAAGCATGTCATAATTATTGCCATTGAATCGGAATATTGGATTTTGATGGCCTTTTCAATGGTGAAACATGTGTTGCAGAATTAGATTATCGCTGGACAAAATCATTATTTTCTTGTCAAAAGAAATGTTTATTCTAACTGATTATCCGGTCTTTAAGGCCCATAGGTTTCCTTTGATGGCTATAATCTACCTTATGCAGACCATAACCCTTATTCAACAAAACTTCTGAATTGGTTTAATTTAGAACATAATAACATGGCTGGCGATATGATGTTTCACAAAATATTTAAGCTTCTGGTTTGATGTCAGTCTGTACCTAGATTAACAATGATATGCAAATATATTAAATCGAAATGATAGCATAAACACAAGTAAGCATCTGACAAATATCGATAGCTTGTCATATAGTTGCAGACATTCACAAAATGATACAGGCAGTTTAAAAATCAGCAAATAGATTCAGTGATTTTTGTTGAACTTAATTTTTGAGAAAACATTTTATTAAGAATATATCTTGAAACAATTGTTACTACAAATATCGTGAAAAGCAAGATCATCGTGTTAAGAGTACACCCATAAATCTTTTGTTATCCGGTTGCCAATTCATGCTTTAGCTTCAACAGCCTTGTCTCCACTGAAAACAAAATGTTTCTGGGCACTTTATTTATGTTATTGAATGGATGTAACCAAAAATAGAGGTTTAAGATTATAAAGTGTATTATTACAGTAATAATGTAATTTTGTGTGATGTTCTTCTTTGAATTACACTCATGTGTACCACCCTAATTTGAGGTGCAGAACACAGTGAATAAGAACATTGCAGAAACTTATGCATGAATAGATTATAAAATCTTTTCTTCAGGACCCTGGACCCTTATTCGGGTAATATCCATTCAACAACGTTATAAGCAAATGTGACCAGAAGCATTTTGTTTTAGTTGAGACAAGCCTAATGTGCATCGACGAGAATTTTCGCCTATGGCTTCTTTCGGTATTCCTGGGGTTTTGTCTCTGTATTTTTTCATATAGTCCTTTTTGCAACTGAAATAAAAAAAAAATAATAATAATACTGTTTATTCGAAGAAGAAAGTGCTCATTTTCAACAAAGGGAAGAAGAATGTTTCACTGCATAAATTTGTAACACTAGAATTTGACAGTGTCACTGTTCGTTTCAATATTCTCTTGTTGCCAAGCTTTCCAATTGAGAATATTTTCTTGAACTGATGAATTATTTCTAAACGAGGGTTAGTTTCTTCGTGAAATGAAAGTCGCTTCAATACTGTTGAAGAGAACATAAAGCGTCTAATATATCCAAAACTTCTTTCACAGCTTGTCTTAATGGAATTTATTAGAGAATAGTTCCCCAAAAAGGCATTGCAGTTCTTTTAATTAATGGTTGTGTGAAGTAATAGACGCAAGTGACATTAAATGGCATGATGCATTTTCATAGCTTATTCTCTCAATTAACAGCTATTTCATATACGTTAGTAGTGCTTGACAGTTCAGAGGAATTAAAGAGACCTTATATGGGAAAATTACAGGTTTTTCTATCTTGACGAAGGAATAAATGAGTTTGTTGGCACCACTAGAAATATGCTAGTAATGTTCTTGATTGATTCCGTCTTTGTCCAGGTGTGTACCTTACTCTTTGGGAGCTTACTCTATAATTTGTACTAATCATATCTGTTTTGCCATCCGGTTGACTTTGCTAATGCGCATCGTGTTTAGGTCTTAATGAGACCATTAATGAAGACTTCTTATTGTGCAGAATGGGGTCCACCCTTCAGGGCTATCATTTCTGGTTGTAAAAAAGCTCGTGCAAAGCTGTAATTAAAGAAACCGGTATGAAACACTCTACATCAATTAAGAACAAATTGGTCATTACGTGATATCACTTGGCATTTTTCACAAGATAGTTGGTGAAACATACGCTAACCTGTGACATCAGTGAGCTACAAGCCCTAAATGAATCTTTAATTAGCTCATTGAGTGACTAATTTCCTTGTTTTGTAAATTGAAGTGCTGGCTGACATTCAAAAGTACCACTGAAGAAAAACTCGTAAAATCTACTACCTTTAAAGGAGATGAGGGATGTTTTTCATGAGAAAAGCGCCGAATGTCACACAACCCTTTTTTATGTTGCACACATACTCCACCTTCACGATTCCACCTCCAAATTATAACCGTTATGCTACCAGATCTATTAAATTTATGTTGTCGATTTTACGTTTGTTGACCATCTTCTTTCTATCCATCAGGCATCGAAAGATCCTACGAATATGTCTACAGGAACACATGTTGTGTAAATAAGATAGATACAACAGCATTAATATTTATTACGAATTTCCTGTCGAGTCATTGGGACAGGAAGTCGTTTGATTTGAAGCCAAATAGGCTAAAATTATGGTGCGAAATGTTCCGAGTAAGTTAGCTATACATTCTCTTAAAATGCTATATCTGTTTACATGTTGTTTTTATTTAATAAGCAAAGCAGATCAAAACTGTGGAATTAAATGCCCCTATGTTCTGTTCAAGTCGCATTAATACGTACAAAACACAAGAGTGCTGAATTTTCATGATTAAAAGGTGAAATTAGTATTTAACCCCCACTGTGATCACCAAGATTGAACAGCACATGAATTTCATGCTCTTCCTCTCGCACCAATCTGATATAACTACATGTATTACAACAGGACAACATTCAATATTTTAAGTTTCATATGATCAACTCAGAAAAATCCTATCAATTTTGCAACGTTTGGAAACAAATGATCCCACGCTGTCCTGTTCGAGAAAGGAAAACAACAGCTAATTTTTTATTGTTTCACATTTATTAGAATTTCTATCTCTCTGTACCTTAAAATATTGAGAAAAAACTTGAGGTTTTAAGAAAATGTCATATTTTATACTATTCACAGCCAAAGTCCAAACTGGAATACTTACTTTGATATTAAATGCCATCAGATTGAATTGTGCTGTTTCATATAATCAATAAAATGTTTGCAACCTTTAGACGAACAAAGAGTGTTTTTCAGTAACTTTCGAGCCTGGGGATAATTCTACCGTGAAATTTACAGATCTGATTTGTTTTTTAAAGTTCTGCCGCTGAATCTGAGCACCTAGATTAATTTGATTTAATAATTGATAAATAAAATTAGTTCATCTAAGTTCATTTAATAGCAAAGTTACCCATTAACAAAGCCCCTTACCTTAAAGCACCAGCTTTCAGTAAGCCTAGGCACCAAACACCCATGGTTTGTTGGTCTATCTGCGAGCACAATGGATAGAGCTGTTATGTTAAAAATTGATGAACATAGAATAGAATATTGTCCCTTCAATTAAGATGGAAACAAACTTAAATCAACCTGCCGTTGTTCTTCAGTATTCTATTAAGTGGATTATTTACCACAAATGCGTTTCAGCCATTGTGTGTAAATCATTAATAATAGAAGAGATGAGAAGTAGTGTGTTATGCATTGTCTGGCAGAGCAAACATAAACTTACGCGATGGTATCTCCCACTTGTTCCAGGGTATCTATTGTTCAGGTAAATCATAAAATAAAATACCTGTCCATCGAGGCGCTTACTACAATGTACAAAGTTCGATTTCTTGCGATTTGCCAAACTTTTGCATAAACTTTTTAAACCGTGTGAAAATGTACTGAAAATTATCTTAATTGTTGTGTTTGCCAGTACAAATTCCACCATTGTTCAAGCAATATCTGTATTCTCCTATCTGAACCGAAAAATAAAAGCAAGATGAAACAAAGCATTTAAATCGATGAAGTAAGCAAAGTGTGTGGACAGAAGTCTTTAATAAAATGGTGATGAAAATCTCTTTAAACTCCAAAGGTGACAAATTAAAAGGCGTGAATTTTGGTTTCACTTAACAAGTCTAAACACAAATTGTTAACCCCCTGACAATTATTAGATTACTTGGGCATTGTTATCAAATTACATGAGTGGGGTGTGGACAAATATTATTCATCCTTGATTTAACTTTTGTCTCTGCTGTGGTCCTTGCTGACTAGCAGGACCAGCCCTTGTAGAAGCTTGATCAACTCATCACAACAGTTCTGCACATGTGTGTTTGGGATGCATCAATTGTTTCAGAAATCCCGACCACAGTTGAACATCTAACCAGCAGATGGTTAAACTTTTAACATGTAATTACAAACAAATCACTTTGAATTTTACACTTGATTTTGATCATAAATCTGGCCCAAGGGGAAAGAATAACAATGAATCAATATTTGTGAGCATCTGTGTTCCTAATTAGGAGGGTTGTCTTTCTTGGGGTGGATACAAGACTTTGGCATGAGGGTACTTTTATCACCGAGAGAAGTATACCGAAGGTACAATGCAAAGGATTAAAAATCCGACAGATTTTCATTTTCATGTGGCCAAAACTATTTCTCATTATCATAACGCCAACTACCCCCTTTTTCATCCAACAGTGTATAATGTATGTATTAAAACAACATTTAAACACCATGCATTGAGAAATTTGCAATTGTCCAGAGTCAGCGATGGATTCGTCATAAGCATGAAAGCTGCTATGTGAAATTTTAACCAACAGTAATTGGCAGAGACAAGTACCCATTAGCACAGAAATGGACGGAAAATTGGGAGCTGGCAATTTAAGACATGCCGTTGGCCGCTTGGTTAGGTTTGGTCTCCCAGGAGAGGCTGTACACAGAGAAAGAACAGATGTATTATGTATGCAGCAACATTAGGTATTCCTTCTTTGCCCCGTCATACCGAAGTAATACATCCATCAACCGGCTTTTTAGTGTTACATATAAACAAACTTCATTAATTAAATCACTACCGTACAATTCTTTATGGCGCATATTTCATAACGCTAGGATTTCTTCCATAAAGAATATCATTTGTCCAAAGAAATATAATACAAACAGATGTATATGAATCATACTAGTCAGTTGAAAGACTAAAATTAGATGTGATCACCGGTCAAAGTTTATTTGGATGCATACAATAGTCTCTGGAAGCTTTCAACCCACCCAGCTTCTATTCGGTTCTGATGCCTACAAACCAAGAAATCTCCTAATTGTTACCATCAAACATTCATTTACATCCATTAAAATGGGAAATGGAGACTCCCAAGTGAAGTTAGCTATTTTCAGAAACATGCATACACGCAGATAAAGTGGCGATTAATTGGTTACAGACATAAAAGCACAAAAATGGGGATGGGGAGTGTATTTTTATGTGTGTAAAAACGCACATTTGTGTCATATGAATCTGTCTTTATATATAACAGTGCGTCTCTTTTCATATGAAGTGTGTACTGTAAGACATTTAAAGCATTTTTCTTATTTATTCGTACACAACAAACCAGAGGTCAATATAACTTGGGTCACTAAAAGATAAATAAAAATAAATCATTCTGTTTTGTGAAGATTTATGCTTAATAGATAAATGTAAAATCTTAGTCAGAGGTACAAACAAGAACAAACCAGCGGAAATGGCTGTGATTTTGTAACTGTCACCTAACAATATGGACTCCAAATGGCGGCTGATGGTGTCGATTAAAATAGCAGTTATTTTAGAAATATACACCATATAGCCTTAGAGATAATAAACTTTACCTGAAAAGCTTCTGAAGGTTACAAGTATACATTTGGTAGTTTCCAAACAGCAATTACGGAGCGGAAATAAGTGGTATATTACCAAACGTTATAAAGGTATGAGAAAGAAAAAGACCCCTCATGGCGAAAGGGCCAGCAAAGGTTAACCTAAAATAAGAAGCTCATTTTCAACCTTTATCTTCTTTCAATATGTCGTTTTGTCAAATGTCAATTAGAAAATTGCTCTTGGCTTCGCCTATACAAATATAGTTGTACAGTGGAAGGTTGAGTGATGGTTTCATAACCTGAGGTAACGGAGCTTTACACCTGCTAATGAAAGAGGAGTTCTCCCTCTATGTCGCTGTACCTGGATCTGACTAACTCTCCCATCAAAGACACTGATATACTAACCATTGTTCTCACAGCTATATTGCCTTCAACGTTTTTCTGCACTGTTGGATACTGCTCAACTAAATTGTTTTGTTAACTAAACCTAAATTTTACCTATTGGGATATATCGTAGCTCGAAGTTCATTACGGTTACGACACATAGAATAAAACTTGAGTTCTTATGTGGCAGATTGATTCAAAATGGTCCCTGTTTTCATTTTCAGTAAGGAATCACCCATGCAAGTTGATTATTCCTGCGTTATATACAGATATTTTTATTCAGTTATGCAAAATTTAATGAATTAGTTTTAAGTTGCGTTTTAGTCTTTGCTGCGAAAAGGAACGGTTGTTGAAATGACCAGTGCAGTACACAAAAATCACATCAGAACTTTAACACGAGACCCTATGGGAGCTCCCGTATCTAACCATAGATGTGCACAATAGATACGATTTTTGTGCAATGTGGAAAACATTTATTGTGATTGATAAAAGTTTTAGGCCAACCAATGTGTGAAAAGGTATTACCCTTTTCTAGATGAGGTGAAATTTTTTAAATAGCAAAATGATCTATGTTAAAAGACAATTTCTGAATGGTGTTGAAATAAGTTGATAAATGAACAATAATAAAGGTGTGGTGTAAGTATGAAATATGATGCCTAAATGCATCGCCTTTTCCATTAGAAGTGAAGAAGTAATCTTTACAATTCATAAGTAAATGTTATGGGAAAGGTCAAGGCATACACAAACTGCCTTGAAACAAAATTTTAAATGGGCCAAAATACTTTTAAATATTCTTGGTGCAAATTAAGCATTTCCCAAAAGACATTTATCATTTTGTCTATGGTAAAAAAGCCAACACTTATTTACCAATAGCCCGAAGTGATTTTCTATTTTGTTGATGGGACAATTTGGAAAAGAAAACAGTGTAACGGTGCAGAAAAAGACATTGAGAGTATATGTTTCTGATGGTTAAGGCCAGTAGTTTGTTAGATGCTTATCAATATATTCTGGGTACTAGTTGGCACTAGTAGAGACCAACGGGACTTCCTAACTTTGACCCACAGTTTGTCATTAGCAACTTGAAAAGGTCTTGTAACCTTTTATCAACAGGCCAATGAAATCTTCATTTTGCCTTTTAGCACCCTCTAGCTAAATTTTAATAGGCTTTTGAACAAAACGCTGGTTTATTCTGAAGATAATGGTAACCAAAGATATTTTATGAGTTGGCCCATGGCAAGTGGAACCTTTCGCTGGCTTGAGCTTTTTTCTTGCCGCAGTGTGTACATGTTCTTTGATCATTACATCTTTTGTGCCTATAATTGGTAGAGATTGTTTCTGATATGATACTTAAATACTGTTATCTACTACGGAGCGACATTGTGCTAGAAAATATAGCTTAAGAAGCATAAAACAGACTGTAAACTCCTGGTTGCCAACTGTTTCAAAATAAAGAGAAGTAGCGACATGTACAACGCTTTTTATAAGGCACAGAAAAAATTGACAGGATTTCCTGGTATTTTTATTACTGTTTCAGAAGTGCTTAGTTTCTGCTTTTTATGTCTACTAGTTGGCACCCGTGCTTTGCACTTAAATGTACATTACACTTTTTTTCAACATTGAAGTATTTAGGTACCATCTAGTCATGAACAAACATTTCGTCTTCTGATGGTATGAAAACCAACACTCATATTCTTTCTGAGAAGCATCTGGAGTCCACGGAACTGTTCTCTCCCGTTCTCTCCGTATCATCTGTGACTTAAATTTTCACACAACACACAACACACACCAACGCGACGGGTATTTATACATGCACAATAATTGTTACAAACATAAGTAGTTATAGATACATCATTATCCCAATGACTATTATGTTATTAGCTTTACTGTGCACATGTAATAATAATAAAAATATGAAATAAGGTAAATTGGAAAAACTGGAAAAGTTAAGTGCTACTTAGAGGGTTTCATTTGGACTGATGCCTTAAAGTTACTTTGTAAGGTTTGTATGTGACTTTTTCTCATTAACTAAAGATAATATATGATTATGCTTCCTCTCGAAGTATCTATTAATGTAGATATATTATTGTCCGCACAATATTTAGAACAAATCTTGGATATCTAGTCTTAGAAACGAAATGATGAGACTAAAACCGACCCACCCACCTACCTTAGTTGAGATGGAAAGGAGATGACGGTACCACCTCCTTTTAATTTTCACGCATTGTCTTGCAGTATAAATTTATATCTTGTAATTGTGTAGAAAACATCAGTCGCTAGGTCTGTCTCGTGTAGCATTACTGCATGCCTTATGTACCAGGACAAGATAGTCCAGTTGTCATGGATGTGAAAAAATGAACTGCAATCTGATCTTATCAAAATGGCTCACTTGAAGGGAAACTCACATTAAGGTTGGGTGAGTTTTCAAGTGGATTCCTGGTTCGGATATTAAGGGTTCGATAACTGAAACTTGGATCAAATTCCAAACAATACAAATGCAAAACAAACTTGTGAATTGACCTCAAAGCATATTGCGCCCATCTTACTATTGCCCCCAACCCTCTACCATGCTCGCTATCTCAGTGTAAATGGCAATAACTATCTAAGCAAGACACTTTCTATTTTATATTATTGAAAGTTATACCTCCATATTTTTTTTCTTTGTGTTCTTAAATAGTTTTCAAACGTTAAAAATCTCTTGGTTGGGTTCTCCAAGCTAAAACTGCAATGGAAGCTAAGTTACTTGGAAAGAAGGTAGAAAACTACAACAAAGAGGTCTGGCAAACGAGAGCGTTGGGGGAATGTAAAGCTGGCATAGTCTCAAAATTCGCTCAAAACCCTGTGCTAATGAACCTACTGAAGAGTACTGGCGAAAAAATCCTTGCGGAGTCAACCTATGACAGCTTATGGGGTACCGGAATCCCCCTACACAGTAAGGATGTGCTGGACAAGGCAAAATGGAAAGGCACTGGCACATTTAATGCAGGCCTCATGTCAAATATCTTAATGGACATCTGCAGAAATGTGCCAGACTGAGATTATGTGTCAACACCGTTTGGAACTATCCTTCATCAATGTATGCCAGCACACAAACTGTGTGCCAACACCACTGTAGATTAATCTCTGAAACCGCATGTCAATACGCTAATTGTGTGCCAACACTAACTAGTTGTAATCTGGCAAAGTAACTGTATGCCAACACACAAATTGCGTGCCAACACTTCTGTGGATTAATCTCTAAAACTGTATGCCAACATGCTAATTGTGTGCTAACACCAACCAGCTATGTTTAGCATAGTCTTATGCTAATACACGAAATAGAGTTGTGTGCTAACATACGTACGGTTTGACAAGTAGGTACTTTCTCTCTTCTAGTTTGCCCATATGTCAGTGTGACATTGGGGATGTTGAAAATGCTGATCAGAACTTAATGAGGTGGAGATTAGTATACTCAGATCGCTATTGATCGTAAAATGCTATGATATTTCAAATATGAGGATCTCTTATTCTAACACGATTTATCACTGTATTTGAGCTAATATTAAATATATATATTAATAGGTTGCTCAGAATGAGGATCAGGTACTCCCGTTTGGGGATTAATTATTAACTACTTTGTCATATGGCTGAGCATTCGCCCACATCATGCCTGTATATTGTAGCAAGCATGAGATTGTACATATTAACCGTTATTATGAAATTATCCAACTTGTTGTGTTTTACATGTATATTAAATTAGTCAGGACAACACTTGCGGAAACCAATTCTTATGAATACGGGTAAATGTGTTTCTCTAGAAAGGACCATGGGGG
>JBCAUI010216639.1:0-16701 GCA_038406195.1 Haplosyllis anthogorgicola
TAAACTTAGAATCAAAGGACCGTATCTCGGGTTGACTTGTATGTTGGAACCAAAGGTAACTCCGCCGAACACAACAATTTTGTTGACAAGACGTGGTTCTAGTGTTAGGAAAACACTAATCGAAAAACAGCTTATATTTTGCCAATAGGCCTTGTATTAGCCCCTTCATCAATGACACAATTCGTGATGTATTGCATATTTTCTCAAGCCTTTGGTTTGCTGGCGGTCCTGTAATGAATTTTTTTCCTGGAATTTCCACTTCATGATTTCTATGTTGGGGGTAGCACACTTTCCTTATTGCGTTGTTATGTTATACTATTATTTGGTAGCAGCTGTCGTGGTCACTTCTCTGGGACCAACGCACAACCATTTTTTGGGTGTTTTTCAGATTTGTGATGATTCCGCCACTACGCCAGGCACTGAATCAAATACCCCGTGGGACACAAACCCCACTTCTCCCATATTTTTTCAAGCACTGGGGAACATCGTGTTCTACCAAACATGTGGGCCAAGTGTTTCATGCGCTCAACACCATGCCCCATAGACTAGCCTTTGCTTGTGTCTTTTTGTTTTAAAATACTGTATTGTTAGAAAGCAATAAATGAAATTTGCCCTTGGAAATGCAATTTATTATTCCACTTGAGGATTTATGGATTAAGCACAAAGATTTCCATCTAAATAACCACAATGTTAGGGTTACAACATTACCATTTAAAACTCTTGCGAATAGTTACAGATTCCTTCAACAATTATGTACATAGTACTATAAATGTGCTGTTATCCCATCGACAAATGTGCTAATTAATGATAACACTCAAACCGCTACGACTTGGAATTTCTGTTGTTCCAGTGAATGAGCGAAATTAGAACACTATAGAAAGTTCACATGGACAAACGTACATGAAGCATTACCTTTTTCTAACCCTAGTACACATAAAAATTCCCCATACCAAATTTACTTTAACATCACACATACTTGCAACAAACTGCAAACCACTTGTATTTTTACTTCCCCAATTTTACAGCATGCAAGATTCATATCTTAACAACTGTTCCCATTGACCCAATTGTGATAAACATTTTCGCACAAATACAGTGCATCCTGCTAAAAGTTGAACACCGATATATCATCCTTTGGCTTTACTCAAACCTTTTGAAATACACATTTGTGCATCTTATCTTTCAAAGTGGATTTGTTATCCCGAGCTTTTGTGGCTTTCCCTTCAGGTTTGGATACAGTGGATGGATTGTTTATGTCTTCTGAATTTCGGCAGGAGTCTTGCAGTAAAAACGGTATCCAGTTATGACAGAAACCCATTCATGGAGGAACACAAGACTATTTCTCATTAACCAACTTATTTTAAGTCAATTTGTGAACCGTAAATTCATGATCTACATAATCGCTATCGTTTTGAAATCATTCATTCCATGTTACGGATAAAACTAAAACATTTTTATGTATTTTTTATATTTGCACAGTGGATAGTCCAGGCCATTTTTCACTGTGATTCAGTTCCAGCGGCTTCCACTGATGTTGCTCTTTGGCCTGCTTCTGGGAAGTTCTTTGCCACGCAGGGTTAGAATTTCTTTGAACACACCGACTATCTTGGCTGCAATGTAGTAACTTTCCTGAGTTCTTGCGAGTCCCAGTGCTTGGTGAAGTGTTTGGAGAAGCGGCATAATCGGAACGACCATAGCTCCCCCTAAATATAAAACAGTCTTATTTTACACGTTGACCGTGTAGCATACAAAACTGCATCATTACTAGTTTTTTTTGGGTTTTTTTGCAATGACAGTTACATCAAAAGACGTGTATTCGATGAATGTTTTCGTTTGAAACATGATAGTTTGAATTTAAGTCTGTCATAGTCCCTCTTATTATAGTAGAAATGTTCCCGAAAAATTGGATACGGAGGAAAATGTTACAAGTAACGGCACCACTGCCCATGGAAACGTACCTGTGAGAGTCAGTTGCTGGATGACTTTTCCGTCACATTCCGACAGTGCATATATTGCGGCGGGTGGGACACTTTTCATCTTGAGCATAACACTGTGAACTAGCAAATCATTCGTTAATCCTGTGACCTTCTTCAGCTTTTCCACAATATCTGCGTCAGTTAGATCTTTTTTCTCCTCTTCTTTTGCCCAGCGTCCAAATCTGGCATTGTTTGGATAAGATTATTACAGTTATACAGATACGTTAAAAAATGAACGTCTAGTCAAAGCCCACACACCAGAACTACACTCTGTTGAAGTCTGGTATGCAGATTGAACAGGACTGAAGGTGGTGGAAGCTTTGTGCGTGGGAGAACTCAATATGAAGTTACCTTTCTGACGAATCATGCATTATATGTTTTTCTCAGACAGTACTAAAGAACACTACAGCACAGGAATTTCATAGTCAAATGAAGTTATAATTACAAGCACACATTTACTCACCTGCTCTCGTCTGGAACTTTGGCCTCTGCGTAATCTCTTCTCGTGGCTGCGGATCGGCTACTCCTCGGTGACTTGGATCTGTCCCGTCTACTTCTCTCCCTGTATCTGCCTTCATCTCTGTCTCTCTCCCAACTTCTGTCTCGTCTATCTCTTTCTCTGCTTCTGCTTCTTCGTCTCCTGTCTCTTTCTCTGCTCCTGCTTCGACTTCTATCTCTTCCGCTTTTCCGCCGGTGTTCTTTTTCTTCATATTCCTTGATTTTTCTATCCATGGCTGCCATTTTCTTGTTTATCTCGGCAAGTCTCTTGTCGATAACGTCGTCTTCAGGTTTCTTTCCACTCTTCTGTTCGTGTTCAAACGGGTCATACTTTGCCTTTTTAGTCAGAGAACCGCCTGCCTTGGAAGCAAGTTCACTTTGCCTCTTGGCTTCCCACGGCGTCTTAGGTGGAGACTTGTCCGCAGCAGAACCACTAGCTTTGTTCCTAGTCCAAGGTGCTGTGCTTGCGGCTATCCTTGTTTCCAATTTTGCCTCAGATTTTGATTTGCCCCATGGTGGCACTGTTGCTTGCACTTTTCCTTGTGATGTGGTCCATGGAGGAGCAACACCAATCTCTGCTTGTTTCTGTGATTGTGTTTGGTTAGATGCAGCTGTTTTCCATGGTGCTTCACTGCGGTTGGATTGTGCTTGGCTAGATGCAGCTGTTTTCCATGGTGCTTCACTGCGGTTGGATTGTGCTTGGTTAGATGAGGCTGTTTTCCATGGTGCTTCACTGCGGTGAGCCGTGGCTGTCTTCCAAGGTGCTTCAGCACTTTTACTTGATGCTTGATCTGATTTCCCTTGGGATTTTGACCAAGGAGGACTGCCAATGCCTTGGCTGGTTTGACTCTGGAATAAAACTTGAGAAGTTTGTTCTTGTTGCTGCGTACGTGCCCACGGTGGCTGCCCTGTAACTGCTTTCTGGCTGCTAGCCGCTGTTATTCCATCTTCTTGTGAAGCCAATCCTGTCTGTTGTGCTGTATGCTGCTGCTGTTGGCGAGCCCATGGGGGCAGTCCAGGCAGATTAGCACTTGTAACAGTTACCGAAGGTGCGACCGGCTCTTGTGATTTAGCCAACCATGGAGCTTGCTGTTCCAACTGGGATGCTTGTGCTTGACTAGCAGCTGACACTGTTGAAACATCTGAGGCTCCGGTGTTTTGATACGTACTTCTGAATTCCTTAGATTTTCTCTCATCAATATCACCAGTGGCGTTTAACCATGGAGGCATTTCAGGCTTGTTCCCTCCAGCACTTTCGGTTGAAGCAGGCTGTTGATTGCTGGATGCTACAAATGCAAGTACATGTATCAGCAAATGAAATAGGGAAATTTTACCGTTATCATGACCGCATGAGCTGAACACCAATTTCACTCCCCTTTACCGAAATGTGGTTATGATTGAAATTGTTTATTTTACAAAGATTTAATTACCTAAAATGTCCACATGCTGTTGTTTTCCAGGCTATGGTCATAATCGACTTACCGATGAAAGACTGTAGCGTATTCATCGCCTGTGTGAGTTGTGCCATTTGCGCTGGATCTATTCCTTTTTGTGCCATTGCCTTTTGCAGAGCCTCCAATTGTGGCTGCACGGAAGCAACTACCGAAGAAGCTATATTACTGATGTCAGCGGTTTCTTCTTGCCCTTGTTGAGATGCTGCTAGAGCTTGTGGCAGTGACGTCTGAAATGAAACTTTACACATTTAGTCCAGGGTATCTCATTTAACTCAGACCTCAAGGGAAACTCAAGAAAGTTCAAACACAAATCACATTTGAAAGAAGAAATGTGCTAATGAGACATTTCAAAAGGTTCGGGACAAGCCAAAGGTAAAAGTTATCCATACACTTCTACTAACCTGCATTTGAGCAATGGAAGTATGCATCCCCGGTTGACCGAAGATCATACCAGGTGCCATCATTCCAGGTGGTGACACCTGTCGGATACCTGTCGGGGAAGCAAGACCAGGTATGGCTGCCGGAACGTACCCTGGCGGTGGCTGTCTAAACAAACCTAATAAAATGTAAACAAAATTATATCTGAAGTAAACGTCGCGATAATATTGGTTACCGATGAAAGTTCAATTTCATTACCAATGCGGTTTCAATTTCAACATACAGTGCTTTGTTAAATGCTAGAATACTACAGTACAAAAACTACACAATTCAATTGAACAACCAAAACGGCGTTCAAATGACATCACTTATCATTATGACAAGGGTTTCACTGTACAGATTACAGCTGGATAGAGTCATCAGCTCCTTTTCAAATCAACAGCTTACGTACCCGCTTGCTGTAGTTGCTGAAATCCTGGTTGACCAAGTACCATACCTCCTGGTGGTGGTACTGAAAATGAATACATACACCGACAATTAAATCTCAGAGTTTGTTTCAGTGTAAGTTGCTACAGTGCAAGTGTAGCAACTTTTAAAATGTGTGTTTTCAGCTCTTATGTAGGTTTCGAAAAACATTCAGCATTTTTCTGCTCACACGAATATGTTGGCTAAAACTTTGGGAGTCGTTCCAAAGCTTGCTCATGGCAAAGTTTTACCTACCAATAACAGGTGGTCCTCCTGCAGCTGCTGCTTGTCTCTGTAAGGTTGCCATGACTCCAGGATTGAGGGGAACTCCTGCAGTTAACATGCGAACAGTAGCATTTTGTATATTCGCTTGTGGCAATCCAGTAGCCAGTGGTATTGAACCTGACGTATAGCAACATTGTATGTAATGTAAAAGGCATTCATTCCATTGGTGATATCCGTCTTTATGTAAGCAACTTAACTGTATAGAAAAATCTCCATTGGGTACACTAGCTATTAGAGATACTGGGTCAGCTTTAATTCATGTACCTTTACCCATGAATAATGAGAAGTTTGCCCAATGCGAGATTTTACTGCATTTAAAATTGCAAAATACGCATTCAAGTGTGAGGCACACGACATTCTATTGACATATTTATTGCCATCCCTACCTGGCGGTGGTCCAGTAACCATAACACCGGGAGGCACAGCATGCTGCACGGTAGGCTGTAATTCAGGGCCTGTTGCTGCTGACGACGCCTGAGATGTTGACGTCGATTGCAGACCCGGTATTGTTACTTCCATCTTTCTCTGCATATCCTGCTTTTGAGTGTCCTCTCTACATAAATAAAAGGGTCTCCTGAGATCTTAACTCCCATTGGCAGGTTTAAATATTTCCCCTAATTTCTCCTGGCACCAAGAACTTACAAAGATTTAATTTATAATGAGTATTAAATTTGTGCACAAAGTCGTTCATTTCAATCCCATGGTAAATAATCCGGGGGGGGGGGGTCTCAATCACATGAAAGATCGAACTTTCTTTGCTAATTATGAAGCAACATAGAGATTTATACAACTTACACATCAAGAAGAAATCCCATATTTCTTGCAATTCCATTTAACTTCTGCACCACATCCGGTTTTGGGGGTAAATTGTACTCTGAAATAAGCCACAATATAATTTGTTTAAAAGGTGCACACGGGAATCCTCAATGAAAAAATCTTAACTTGTCAGAAAACTTAGAAATCAGCACTCACGTCTTGGTAGGGGGAAGCAGAGATCTTTCAGTTTGGGTTTGAGTCCTTTCCACGCCTTGGTAGCCGATTCCTTCACTAAATACCGCACGTACGTTTTCCCTCTAACGTAAAAGAATGGTAAAATATAATTCAAGGAAATAGTCTTCGTACTGTTAATGGTTCAGAATTAGTGTTGCTGCAGTACTCAAAAGTATATTAACACGTCGATTACTGATCAGTAACCACCATTATCCTTCGTGTCGGTCATTCATGGTTTACTGAATCACACCGTAAATCCGGAAAACAAGGTGGTACATACCCTGAAAGATTATTGTAATCCTTCACCAAACCATACCTCATAAATGCGCTCACCGCTTCCTATAAATAACAAGATTCAAAGTTCACAAGGTTGCTTACTTGACAAGATTGCTTTTATTAATATTATCAATATTAATACATTTGACATATTATTAAACTAAAGGTCCACCCAATTTATCTTTACTAAATTAGTCCAAAAATGTTTCTGACACTCTATTACTATGCTCTACCTCAAAAGTTGAAAAGTGGTTGTCGTTCGTGAAGGAGATGGTGTAGAAGCCGTTCTCATCGGGCTGCAGGTTGTCCACGTCCTGTGAAGGTATCCACTCTGACACAGGTTCAGCTGGTTTTGGCATTCCACATCGCATCATCTAAAATGAAATAAAAAAATGATCACAAAACAGTTCGTTTCACGATCATGACTGAATGAATTCTGGTAAAGGCAATGTTAAAGTCGAATTTCTTGAAATTTTCAGGAAAAATAGGAAGCCCCAACTTTCAAAAAATGAATGAATACATCCTCAGAATAAATACATGTTTGCATCATTTTATGGGCAGTAGAATGATTAGCAAATTTCGAATTCAGTTGAATTCATCTTTTTTGAAATATGAGTTTGAAATTGCATGTACCTTCCTTCCACAACCATTAATTTCCAGTTTCACACCTTGCATGGAGAAAGAATTCAGCTGAAAATATACAAAAAAATTGATAACAAATTAAACAAATTAAATGTTTTAGCATGCAGATACGTGCAGATATTTCTACTTACATAACAGCCGACTTCCTCCCTTTTAAAGCAGATAAGTACCTTTTCACGTAGAATGTAGTCCACCACAGCTGGTTCTGTAAATTCTACAAAGCCGAATCGCTTATCTCTAAACAGACGCACGCTTCTTACTTTTCCATACGGGAAGAATAACGACTGAATGTCTGATTCTGTCACCTGAAATTACATTTGATAAAGGTAACTTTAAATTTTCGTTTCTTAATTGTCGTATTATGTCTTGGGATATTAGATTTTAACGTTGTGTAACAGTCTCAGCTACGCGCCGGTAAATAGTTGAAATTTGCAGTCGTGGAAAGTTATTTTTCACATACTTTGTTTTTGCGTTACCTCACGTTTCTCCAAAATAAAAAAATATGGTTTGCAAATTTCATGTGGTAATAATTGTAGATATATTAAAATGTAAATTTATTTATTTGTCAATGTGTCATGTAGTAAATACAATCATAGACAAATTTATTCATTGTATATCATTTTACATCTAATGATTAAATTTAAAGAAATCAATCATTTTTTTATTTGAATAAATTTATTTATTTAAAAAAAGTCATTTATTTAAATAAATAAATAAATAGATTTATTTATTTAAATTTAATAATAGTTGCAAAATATTATTAACTAAATAAATTGATTGATTTAAATTTAATATTTAATAGTTATACAATGATGTACAGTAAATAAATAAATTTAATAAATAATGATGTACAATAAATAGATAAATGTAATAAATAAATAAATTTAGAAACATGATTATTTACTACATGACACTTTGACAAATAAATAAATTTATGTCATGTCATTTGCAAACCATATTTATCTATTTCTGAGAAACATAAGGTAATGCCAACACAAAGTATGTGAAAAATAACTTTCCACAACTGTCTACGCAAATTTCAACTATTTACCCAGATTGTTATCTGAGGAGCATGATTAGGCCATGGCTGGGTTATGCACCGTGTAGTTGAGCCATGGCTGGGTTATGCGCCGCACATAGTTGAGCCGCGCATAACTGAGCCTGGTACACCGTGTTAAATAAAGGTGCATTCTTTTTTCTGATTTTTAAAAAAAAAATTGTCATCTTTTTTTTGGATTTAAAATATTAACTGGCGGCCCCACCTCATGATTTTAAAATTCAATGTTAAAATAACTCCAAATTTGGTGTACTTAAGTGCAGGATGGGGGAAGATAACAACCGCGTAATTATATCAATTTTCATATCCCAATAGGGGTTCACCAGGTCCACAAGGACCTATCAACATGTGGGGCAGCTAATTAACTTGCTTTTTCCCACAGACCCTTGTGATTGATAAGAACCGGTTCTTTAAGCTTGACCTCTGACCCCGCAAACTGACCCTTTCGCCACAGCTTGCAAAGTAAATTTTCAAATTTTAACATGAATTCTACTGTGGAAATTATCTGGCACTGGTACATGTTTTAAGTAGGTGTCAGTCTTCTTGTCTTGAAATGAATGATTTAAGCACGATACTAGATACTACAGACCATAACAATAACTTGATAACTGAAGAGGAAAAATGCAGAGTTGTCTTAACAAGTTCCAGTTCGTGTACTGATTGCGTCACTGAACAGCTGATACCGCAGTTGTCTTTCAAATATTAAAACCCCATTAGAACCAACTGTAACAATTCCATACTCGTCTCATTAAAACGCATGCATATAACTTACTACGGCTTAATTGGTTTATTGCCTTATAGAACAGATAAACAAAATAAGATATGTTGCACAAGAAAAGTTGAGAAATATACTCAATAAAAATGTTTCATCTTGTTTGAAGTTTAAGCAGCTATTCTCGTTTCCTGACAAAGGTTAATTTTACTAAGCAACAGAACTTTGTAGAAGTAGTCATCGCAGCTCTCATTTACACATACATAAATTTGCTGACATGCACGAAGTTGTACAATGCTATGAGAAATTTCAATAAATTTGTTTAAACTGGCAACAAAATAAATGATGAAAGAAAAACAATTGAATTTATACATTTGCCTGGGCACAAACAATAGGTGAATTTATACATTTGTATCAACTGGTAACAATTTAACAAAAAAATCAACGTTATTTCTAGAACATACACCGTTTTTCCGTTTTCAGTTCAGAAAATAAACTTCGTCGTCAACTTTGTGTTACCCAGAAAATAAGAACGCGAAATTAAATTTTCGGGGTGGAAGGGTGGACATGTTACATTTTATTATTAAATGTTATTGAAGATGGGTCTGGCATTTAAACCAACATGATCAGTGTGAGGTCAGTGATGACACAGTCAAAATCAACCGACCATGACCAAAGTTTGACATGCCCTGTCAAATTCAAACCGTATACAAGCGAAACTTCTGTCAAATAGTGGGTGTGTCTGCATAAAGTTCTAACATCTCCACCTCGAAAACATAACATGCCTTTCTTAAATAATGATGTTTCATTATAAATTGTGATAAATGTAGTGTTTTTAGGCAGAAAAACGTTTCCATATGGTTAGTGAGAGCCCATATGTTCGAGGCATGACTGACCCAGTTTCATGGAAAGCATGTTGGATCCATGTGAGCGAAACTACTAACATAACTGACAGCTAGTTTTTGAACTGCAGTGAACTTCCTACTGCAGGGGGCTTCCATTGCCTTTTTGTTTACATCTAGGATGTAAATGTTTCAATGGAAAATAGCAATGGGGGAAAAGGGGGCGTATCCCCACCCTCAATTGAAAGTAAACAACTTACTGAATGTTCACTTGGTGAGGATGGAGTCCAAACGTCATTGTCTAGCAAGTCTTCAAATCCTGACACCTCTCCATTGAAGGCAAGCTTACTGCTGCTACTACAATCGCCGTAGAAATCCATTGTTCGTATCTGTCTCCAGTGTCCACAAGTGTTTTTGGGAGGCTGGAGGCAGTCGGTAGGGCCTGCCTGGTCGGTAGCCGTAGTGTGATCTCACTAAGGCTCTGTTCTCCGTGAGAGTTCTGAGAAAAGGCAGAAGTGCGTAAAAAAAACCGCGACCTTAGCACAACAGTTTCTCCCAATTTATAGGTCCGCTAAGACAAAATGTTCACTACTTTGAGACTAGTTTGAGTTTATAATTCCATGTTTATTCTACAGTTTCGAACTGGAAACTCAGTGTTAATGTCTGCGACTCATAAAATCTGGATTTTGGAATGAGAAACTGTCAGATGGTGATTAGATGTGACATATTCTAGGGCATCCATCTCAATACTTCCACGTTGGCACTGAGACCAAAATAACCACCAATAGAAGGTGGTCACATGGTTTTGTTTTGACATTTGATGTAAACATCTCCACGTGGAAGTGTCATGATGCTGCGGACCCCCTGGTTTAACTAAAGGAGTGGAGAAAGCATGTCACAATACGTCAAGATCCTGTAAGGCCAGGTTTGAGCACCATTACGAAACGATTTGCCAAATTTTATTTCATTTTCGCTTTCAAAGTAAAAACGTTCATGTACATGGAAAAGAGAAAGTTTCAGACTAGATTATTTCTATTTTTATTTTTCAAAGGAAATTGTTTATCAACATGCGAGCTCTATTTTTATCTGTTGTAATTTACCAGTTTTCGAAGTAAATCATAAGTTTATTTTTACATATCACAGCATTCAATATCCGGACGGCTGTTAACACAGGTGTACACAATATGTTAAACAATAAAAAACTGCTCTTTTCGAAGCAAGCTTTAACGTAGATACAATATGTAACAAGGGAAATTTGTAACACTTTAATATATTAATATCACAGATATTATAATTTGGTTTATAATTTAATATCCAATAAAAATGTGTACATATCTTCGTTGTGCTGTTAATTTTCAAACGTTTCCAAATTTGTAATACTCTTCGGTTATGCATATCAGTTACCCCATAAAAATAATGGATATGCCACAAGTTTTCGTACCTTCAGTATTAACTTCAAATATCGTGTATTCAACTCGACGGATTGTAACGTAAAAACCATTATAGTAAAATGTATTCATTTTACACATCTTTAACAGTATTCCAAAGTAATAAATAGGAAATTAAATAACCCGATGTCTCAAAAGTAATTTTGAATAATTCGTTTAGTAGTTGAGTGCGCACATCAGTGCAACACCCCTCTGAATCCAGTGTTTCTGATCCTTATCCGAAGGAACCTCCACCATCAATACAAAGTTTGTAGAATGGCCTGTCGTTGATAGTGTCCCTGAAAACAGAAACAATAACAGTGTATTAGTTTTCTACACATAAAGCCATTATCAATATTTAAAATAGCTGCTGTTTAACTAAAAATTAGTTTACACCCGTTGTGCTTTTGTAAGACTTCATCTTGGTTCTTTTTCTTTTTTTTAAATCTAACAACTGTGAGGTAATTGCTACTACAATTAAACGAAAATTTTGTGATCTACATCTTTTTAACTCTCACAGTGGGAATGCATAAAGCTCGGGGAGGATGTTGGAAATCACTTTGAAGTTGAACACATAATAGAAATAATTGACCAGTGTCCAGTCGCTGAGAAATGAACTTCTTTTATTATCATGTAACATATTGGCCGGGGAACCAGGGACTTGAAAATGTATTATGTAATTCCATACATGATAAGCTTGAACACAAAAAGTCCCTTAGTTTTATGTGTCATATGGTTTTAAGTATCGAAATCAGACAGAAACTTAGGATACCCTAAATGATAAATGATCCCATATTGTTTCGATGGGCAAACTAGAACAGTTCTCACATAAAAAAAACTTTGTAGTCTGAAGTGCGTATCGAGACTAAAATGCCCTTTGAAGACTAAAACCGTGCAATTGAAGTAAAAATCGAAGAGAACAACGAAAAAGGTAAATCACGTTTACAATCAAACTGCGACGTAAAATTCACTCAAAGATTTCAATGATGGATTAAAAAGGCAATATTTTTATGTACCTGCTCTGGTCAGAGTCTTATACACTGGACACTCATATATTCCCTCGGAAGGTGGTTTTCTATTTGCTTCTGGTATAAGCCACATGCATGGCATATCGGTGTACAGCTCCTTGGGGCGTGACTCAACTAAGACGAAGGATGCAGGGTCCCACCGGGCGCCCTCCACAAACAATCCACTGATGTAACAACCATCTTCAGGTGGCTCCTTTAGCTCCTCTTTCGATTCTCTCATCACCTGGGGGGAAAGAAATAAGATATTATTACCGTTTGCACGTAATTAAAAAATAATGGCAAAAATATTACTTGGCTAACACCTAAACTGTACTAAACACAATCAAGCAAAAGTAAATGATTTACCTTGAAACCGAATGTTATTGTGTCAATGGAGATGACCTTCTTACGCGCATAGTTCTGCAATGTGCCGGTGAGGAAAGCTTGTGGGAAGAAGAATCCGGATATCCAGAAAACCTGTGCAATAAAGTTACGATTGGAATCAATTTCGTTTAATCGAAACCACATCAAGATATACAATAGTCTGCAATATTGAAACACACATCAGTTAGCATAATGCTAACTGCAGTCATTTTTTGTACGTACGCAGTGAGTTCCAATGCACTTACCGATGGAATTCCGCTATCTATCCAGTGATGTATGAACTTCATCCTCTCGACCAAATCAACCACCCATGATGCCAGAGGTTTAAGTGATGGATAGGCCTGCAATAAGTGTAAAAATACATTCGTATAGTGCCCTGTGTGCGATAAATATATTTTTTTCATCGACAACTTGGCCCGAATACTCATGCAGTAGATATATTAATGGCATACCAGTGTCCCCAATGATAAGCAACGATCTCAGACCACGGTTGCATGGGGTTTTAGTCACTAGATTCATTTCAAAACTCAGGGCTTATAACGGTTGTCACCAAACTATTGATGTATTGGTCAATGTGAAAACAACACTTGGAACAATAGAATTGTGTACATGCACTAGTTTGATCTTCATGTTAGGATATTGCGCTTATCTCAGTGTTGTCACAATGTCATCTGCATCCCTGACAGGGATACGTGGTAACCTTTCACTTTACAACTCATGTTATAGTCTCAATTAATCATTAATTCTGGGGGGGGTTTTTCTGCCGGGAGAGGCTACTATATTGATTAAGATATACAGAGTACTTTAATTAACAAATTACAGAAGTTTCTTATCTTTAACATCAGATCAATCTGATTTTTATTCACATGTAAATTTTTACTCTACTCCCTTTCTTTTATTTTTCCTCTATTGATTTTCATTTTTACAACAACACCCACTGCTCAAGTATCTTTATTCAAGTTACAAAATCAATAACATCTGCGGTCAATGACGATAAAGACCTTAATGTAAAAAAGTTCGGGAACAAAATGTCCTCAAATACAAACAATTTATTTCACGGAATAAATCTAATTTAAATAAAATATGTTGCTCCGGATTTGTCTGTTAAATCAACATAGAGTCAAATAAATATGGCCATATGTCATTTTGTATGCTTTTCTTTTTTTAAATTGAAAAGCAACGAATGACGTTTTTTTATTTGAAACATGGTGGTATCGCTGACGTAAATTTTACATGTAATTCAAATGTGGATATATCCGGTTTGAGAGACCAGCTTTTCTGCACATGGCAATGAATATTACAGTTTCAAATTAAATTTATGGAAAGGGTACTTTACTTCAGTGAGACCCTCATATCATTGAATCGTGTCTCGATTCGTTCTCCTTGGCGAATTTATATCATTCCTTTTCAAATAAATTTAAAATTTATTTAACTTTAGACAAGCGGATGTGAGCCAAAATATCTCATTAGCTGTATTGAGCATACACTGATCACATGCACGCACATACAGGTGTACAGTTATGATCTGTTGATTCACATTGACTTCATTTTATTGTCGAAACGTCGATAACACATGTTAGATATTGCTCACAAAAGATGAATTTAGAAAACGGCGTGTGCTGTGCATTGAATTGCAACAGAAATCAATGGGGCAATAAACTTTTTATTGTAATTTTTAATTCTTAAACAGATGTGGAGTTATTTCTGTTCAATTGCCATTCGGATGTATTGATTGGAGATGATGAAATTCCTGAACAAAAGTCGCCAGTTTTAGATCATATTTTCAATATAAAATTCACCATAAAATCTAATTGTTCTACAAAAGCCAAAGATCTGTAGCTTGCAATTCAATTATGGTTTACAATTACTGAAGATTAATTAAACATTATTTCACTCAGCCATAGCGTGTTTCGTCCTTGTTAATTAAAAAATGTCATTCTTGGACGAATAATCCACTGTTCATCGCTTAAGACTTTGGGGCAGATCTTTGTTGCATCACTATTACAAAAATATTATCAATTTTACAGGTGGTTAAATACATTTAAACTGATACGAAACAAGCTAAATATTTACACAATACATACACACGTTCATTATCTAAAATAATCATCTCTACGATCTGAATTGTACCGTGACAGGTTACAAGTATTCTGCCATGGCATGTGTGCAGCACATGTTGTGACACTAGATATTATTTCCATCATTTTCCACACGATTTGACTGTCAAATGTTTAAGATTCTGTCATGAATACTGTCTGTCACCCGTCTTTCTATTGTGCCTGGTGACAATTATTGAAATCCTATCTGCCAAGTACTAAATATTATTCACTACATTACAATAATCAATTTGTGACAATACATTATTCTCAGTTGACTTTTAGACAATGACGAAATCTTGTCTTCTGTGTATCTTCCCTACGGGCTTTTATTACAAATCAATACTATTACCTGATACATTAAAGTTTAATTTATACCATAAGTATTAAATGAAACCTTGTGCATTTACATAACCAGACCATACAACGATACATTTACACATATTTCAGTATGCACAAAATTGCTTAAGATTGTCTCAAAATATAGAGCCAAAATTTGTTGGAAAAGTCCTGCAAGAATAACTGAGGTCTCAAATAAATCAGTGATCTTTCTGTCATAACGTTTGAGTTTGCTCTTACCTTTCCAGCCCACATTGAGGGGACTTGGTTGTTGAACAGCGAGTTTGCCATTTCCTCGAGCGCCTGAGACATGACGACCAGACCCTTCAGCGCCTTCAGCAGATCGTTCAGGCTCGACTTGATCACGTTCAGCAAACCGTTATACCTGTTGCAGTAGAATTAATAAAATATATCAAGAAAACAGATCAAGAAATTACTGGACAATTTCACATTTTACATTGTCGCGGGGGGGGGGGGGGGAGGGGGTAATGAGTCCTCAAGCGAGTGTAATTGTCTTAATGGCTGAAGGTAACAATTACGTTCATTTTGGCACCATCCTTCCTGAATATGAAAATATCCCATTATACGGCGGTTAACATTTCAGAAACGAAATTTGTTACCTGATGATCTCTTGTATCAGCACGGTGTTCATGGATTGTTCGTACAGAACGGGGTATTTCTTCATGATGGGTTCTATTGGAACCGCGTCAGGCACCTGAGATAGGATCTGTTTGGCTGTTTCCTCCATAACCTAAAACAACACAGCAAATATAATAAATAACTGAACAATAAAAATGATAACAAATGATGGAATCATGATAAAGTGTACAAGGACAGATGGGAAAAGGTCAGTTGCTGATCTGTTATTGCTCGCAAAGTAAAAGTATGAGACAATAACAGACAGTTAATTAATTTATAACGGGTTAAGACACCAATTATTAACGGACATAGCTTAAAATTCTGACACTTTTATAGACAGTTCTTTAAACATCGCATATTGTAAAGCACATCTGTAAAGGTCAGACAATTACTCTGTGCAATTGTTTGAATTTATTTGATAGTATCAGAATTTTTGGGTTTTTTTCTGCTTCAATTAGAATAACAACGATGAAAACAATACAGACAGCTTACATTGCCATGACAACATTAATTTAGTTACGAAAAATTCACTTCAGCACCAAACATTAAATAGCAGGAAGCGATTCCAATTTAGACGTTCTTAACTTTGTTATAGTTAGAACACGACAATAATTTTTAGATTCATCACAAATTGACATTTCACGCAAATAAATTTGAAATTTGATTACTGAAATTGTAATAAAAGGAGGACATAAAAACAGCTTGCACATTGCAATAAGCAACACCAAATTCACCATATATGTCTGTACGCATGTGTACATGACCGTGTAATGATATCAAATGTGGAAAAAAAAAAACTATGCAACATGTGCAAAAAGAATTCAATACAATAAGATGACTACGTGAATATGCTGAAATTAAAAGATTTATGTATTTTACAACATGAAGAAAAAAGTTACAACCGATGAGAGAATTACCTACAGATTAGTTATTGAATTATATTTCTACATTCAAGTACTTTTTATACAGAACGAGTGAAATTTATTAATTTATTATAACTTGAGCAGATTTAAACATTTTCTTGCATCGTAATATAATTCAACAAATGAAAAAAGTAGTTGTGCAACTACAACGTCTATCGAATGTCATGACAACTGTATCTAGCGTCATGACGCAATAATGTCATGACACCATAAGTGATGATGTCACAATGTAAGCAAATAAAAGAATTTTACTTTTTATTTTCTAATTTTCTAAATTGCTTATTTTAACATAAAACTGGACATATGACCCA
>JBCAUI010216750.1:0-16701 GCA_038406195.1 Haplosyllis anthogorgicola
ATGTTCATATGGTGAGGTCACAGCCATGACACATGCACACTGGCAACTTTGCTAGAAGGCGGCCACCCCGTGGGAGTGGTCGCACCTAGAATGGAAGACCGGAGCGGTCGCCCACAAGAATTTGCGGAAGAACCACCAAGGATGGTTTACAGAACCGTGACATATACAAAAGAGAAATTATTATCAATTATTGCTTTGCTGAGCACAGCGCAACAACTGAAAAGAATCCTCAAATACAACGTCTTCTGCATTAAAGCGTCACAACTTATGGTACACCTCAAAAGAGAAGGCCATTAGCTGCCCATGGCAGTTTACACACCTAATTCCCCATTGAAAACCATCACTTTTGTTCATGGTGCAAACTCTAAGTGACTTTTAATGAATTGATTTGGAAAAGGAGATGAAAGATATTGTGATAAAGTCATTATTGCAACTACTCTGAAAGCTTAGGCTCCAACAATTCTGTAATAGGAAAGTGTCGGTATGAAAAGTATTTGTTATTCGCTATTTTCCATAATGCTTCATGTGCTGTTATTCGGTATGTAATTTTGTGGTAATTTCTGATATTTTCGGTGTTAATCCATTATCTAGGGTCATAGGTGCGATGATTTTGTGCCAATCACGGCAGTAATTTGTTCGGAGTCGATACATGGCTTGTGTGTGGAACTATATCATCATAGTTGTAAATATAACATTAAAAATTATGCACAGTCAATCACTACTCAAAGGGAACCTATCAATTTTATTGGGACCAGACAAAGAGAAATTGGGTCATATATCGAACTTCCTTTGAATCCAATTATACTGATTAGTTTGTAATTTAACAGAGGAATGTTGACGCAAATTATCTACAATAAGATCTGGACGTCCGATTATCCTGGTCAATGGCATGGTCTGTAATAAACTCAATGGTATAAATGTTTAAGCTTCTTGGGCTTAATTTAAAATTAAAGGTATACTGAGATACACTTGAGTAAATATTTTGTAACATTTTTGGAAATGCATATCTTCTTCACAAGAATACGTAATCCACTCGTTCAAAGAGACTCGAATGTACATTTTATGTGAGGACGGGTTCTCAAGTTTCTGACCCTAGTGATTTAAAATCATCTCAATCGACTTGTTTGGTGTAATTTGAATTTAAAAGCTGAGAAAGTACACAGAGAAGAGACCTCCATAGGATACATAATTTCCATAACTGGATACCACAGAAATTTCCAACTAATGTAATTATATGTTTAGTCATAGTTTGCTGACTTATCTGAGAGTGATGTATCTCACTGGGTGTCTGTACAATCCTTATAGCATTGAATACTTTTCAGTTTGATGTGAAATATGGTCATCTACATGATGATTTAATCACATAATTGCTTTAATAACATGTCTGTTGATATTTCTATACATTGTATGACAGATTTATAATAGGTTCAGAAATGTCTTCATTGTGTGTGTTCTCTTGTCAAATCAATCTGTATTTAACTAGTGATGAAAAGCGTTGGAGTTATCAGCACGACTGCAGATACTTCATAATACATACAGGATTATACAGAAAGATTATACAATATTTTGCTCAAATTATGGCATTGTCACTCATAGTTTACACAAGAATCCAACAAATTCTAATTTGCCTAATTAAAACAAGATCTGTCATTATTCTTGCACCGAAGGGCTATGTCAGATTTACTCCCAAATTAAAGCTGAAATTAAAGCTGAACTAAAGGTTAATTCACAATTAAGAGTTTCTCTGTGGTAATCAAACATTAATTTTGAGATTAGAAGGAACTAAGTTAAGAGGATTGGTCTCAAATCCTACAGTCGATGCCAAATTCTAAAATAAAAACAAAGCAAAATCACAACACATCGATGTACACAAGGTAACGACATTAACATCGATCAACACAAAACAAATAACATCTATTCCAATTTCGATGTTTGTTCTGTATTTTTTTTTTTTTTTGCTCTGGTCTTTCTGAACTTCATTTTGGATATTTCCCTTAGAAATGTCCATGCTGTTTGTTGATACATGGAATAAGACTTTGGTAATGTTGATGTGGTTGAAGACAATATCCATATCGATGTATCTGACCGTTCTGCCATCAATTAACGTGGAAAAGAAAACATGTCGCAGATCTGTGATCAGTTTCTTATTGCAAAGGAAAAACGGAAATGAAAATCGCTCCAAATGTCTTTTTTTCTCTCAATTAATGACGATAGTCGATAGATTCCTTGAGCTAGGGTGATCAGGTTAGCTAGCTAACGGGGCTTTAAGTTTCAGCCTGAAAAAAGTTTTGAAATACATCCTTAGGTAGGGGTTGGAATCTGTAAGCTACGTTCAGATAACTTTGACAATGTAACATATTACCGTGAGACCTCATTGTGTACTGGTAAATGGTTGTGTTGGGACGTTACAGATATGACATTCAATGTGTCTGCTAAATAATGTAAACCATGTTACACCTATTTTACTTGACGAAGTAGCATGGAAGATATCACATTGTCATTTTTCCAGACAAATGTATATTTTTATGTTTATGTAGGCAATACATACTAAGGAAACCTACTACCATGCAAGTTTACTTTTTCAACTGGAGGCATTGATATGTTGTTAGTATTATGCATGCACGGTTGTATATTCCTTTTGTAAGCTTATGACAAAGTGGTTTCTAGGTGTTTAAACTTGTTTCTTTGGTTTTATACAAAAGCTGAACAAAGATCAACCAGGATTTGTTACTTGAACTTGGATACAGAGGATATATAGCTGATAACAATAGGTGCAACTTACTTCATGCAGGTGCAAAGTCAATTGCAGAAATTGTTACATATTTTTCTCCACTATTCTTGTACCGGAAAGTTTGTGCAGAAATTGTAACATTGTTTACAAAGTTGTTACTGAGATCATTTTGTAGTTAGGACCAGAAATATCAAGAATTTAACAGAACTGGATCCGAGTCAAATAACTGCATCCCATAATAACAGAAAACAAGTAAGTTTGTTTTGACCATTTGTGATTTGATTTCTCGGAAGGTTTACTGAAGTTATGTTTATTATGTTTATTAATGTTTTCCTTTCTGTTAAATTCCACCAATTTTGCAGTGCTTAAGAACAACATAGTTCCCCCGTGCCATTGATGCTCATAAAAACGCGGTACGAAATTCTATTGTTTCAAAACTAAAGATGCGAAAGCGTGCCAAATCAATGGCTAGCATCATACAATAGAAGGATGATGACTGTCGGTTTCAGATAGGCAAAGCTGTTTTTTTCCTTCGAAGTGTTTTTGTTGGGTGTGAAAACCTGACAGTTGAACATTTAAAATTTTAAGTAAATCTGTGAATAGACCATAGAAAGGTGAGCAAGTTGTCTTCAGAATTGCTGTTAAGGTCAGAAAATCCAGAAGAATGATTTCCGGTAACCACAATTGCTACATCGGATGGTCTTTAATTTGATCATGAGGATGATGAATAGGGATTTCCAACAGAAGAAATTGGATACTTTAATAAAACCTGCAGTACGTCTCATAAAAATACTGTGAGTAAGCCCAAAAGTATCAAAGGATAATGTTGTAAATACTTTATTAAGAGCATCTCCCACTTTTTATCAATATATTTTTATGCTAAATGATTTCATTAGACATATCAGTCTTAATACACTTGTCAAATTTTGAATTCAACTTAATCAGGCATACTGGCTGAGTGGCAGCTATTAATGGTTTACATTAAGTTTTTGTACGCCATTAAAATCTCTGAAAAGATGCACAATGTGGTGTGAAACACGCCGAAAAGTCGAGTGTGATTTGCATGAAAAATCAACATTAAAGATTTGTTGACTTTGATATAGTATGATCCCTCAAGTCAATTTCTAAAAAAAAAAAGTACTTTCAATCTGTTAACTGTGTTTATTAATTACTCCACAGGCCTATTTGTCAAAGAAAGATTTATGAAGCATAAAGTCTTATGGTGAAACATCATTGGAAACTAATTTATCTTACTTATGTCAGTTCGTTAATTGTTACCACCCAAGTTGTAGATATAACTCGTTCACCCTACCTTCGTATAAATGTGGGTAATGTTTAATATACAATAGCAAACTTGACCTAATTGCTATGTCTTTGTAGTTCCGAGAATGTTGTAGACCTCAAGATTGCTTTACGGTTAATAGATTTATAAGCAAGAAGTGTAATCGTGTGGGATATTTCAGGGGAAATGTGTTCGGCTGCCCTCTATTTCCCTCATGTGGAAATGGATGCAGCACAAAATTGTCAACATCTTCGCGATTGCATTTTAGTGTTGCTCCATAGTTCTGATCTCAATGAATGAAAAACATAAATTTCTTAATATTACATTAGTCTAATACATAGTATTAGAACAAAAGCAAGGCTTAATATCAGTGCACAATTGTAAAACAACCCATGACTATTCCTTTAAGTAACAAAGTATAGAGATACTTATGATTACCACCCTTCATAATTTAAAGCCAAGTAATGGTTACGAGGGAGTGTATTATTATTATTATTAGCACTATCCTTCCGTGAGTTACTTTGACATAGATCACGACCTGAACATTTAAAACCAGGTAAACTGTTCATGCTACCTCGAACAATCGGATGATTTAATAACTGTAAATTTGCGTATGCCTTTCTATCTACTTTTTTCATTTAGCACACCGACTTGATACCGGAGGTGCTACCAATTGAAATTTCTGATGTTTAGATGTATTGTGTTTTGCCCCTTTCAGGAAACAGTGTAAATAGCCTGTGGAAAAACATAGAAGCATAATTCGTAACAGGAGGTTTTCTCTCTTTTTATGCGAAAATACATAAATTCTTTGAAAGAAATAACTGTTTAACGCAAATTGTGACACATTTTATGAATTACAGACAATGATTTTCACAACAATCCGCATGTCCAAAAGGCCATTCAGTGATTCCGAAGTGTTTGGATTTTAAAAAGAGGGATGTTGAGTTGAAAGAAAGTATTAAAGATTTCATCAGGATTACAAGGAATCATCAATTTTTAAAGTTGATAATGCTTACTATGGAACAATAACTCAGAGTTTGTTTCAACTACTCTGCATGCTGATTTATTTCACTTCTGATTTAAAAATTGATATTCAGACTTGAAACCTTGGCTCTCATTCATTCAACGACAACTTGTTGTTTCCAGACGTAAAGAGTACGTGTTATATTGGCTGACTGACAATAACAAATGGCAACAACTAAGAAGAATGTGTTGATTCGTCGTTATGTTGCGGAAGTAAAGAACAATCTTTGTCGACAATAAAGGCAAAGATGATCTCTTTTCATTTTCAAAGGGGCTACAAAAACTGTGATGTACCACTTGTTTCTGACTCTGTTTTGTTTTTACTAAAGTTGTGTTTGATTCTTGAAAGTGCGTCTTACACGATGGATCTATGATGTCTGGATAGCTTCCTGCAGGCACATCTTCGTGAAGTTGTCTCAGGTCAGAAAGGTTCCACAATAAATTCACTATACCTGTGTACCTGACAGGTTAGTCCATTCACGGAAACCTTTAAATAATAACAAAGAGTTTGCCACCTACCACAAAGTAAGTGTAGAATGTCAAGATTACATAACAAATGCATATTTTCACTACTCCTGTGGAGACTTCTTTTCGCACAAAAAGAAAACTACTTACCAACAATGATACGAAGTCTTTATTGATTTTAAGTTGCAGAAACGATATTAATTCAATAGAAATTTAGGGTCCAAGGAATGTGGATACATTTTCGAATTGTTTTGGATTTCCTGTGTTGAATATAGAATTGTCATATGTGCCTAGTGCATGTGTTTCGAATATCATGACCAACCCTTTTCGTAAGTATAAACAACATCTTATATACTATAAACAGAATGTCCATGGTTAGGCAGTCAAATATTTGTCAAGGAGGAACGTTACCTTAGAAATAAGTTTACCATCGATGTAAACATTATGCATGTCTGGCAAAAGCGCTGACATTGGTCCCCACATAAGATATACCATGAGGTCATTTTACGTAGTTTTAAATTTTTTAAACCTGTAATTCATACTACCCAAAATCGCTAATATGATTCAAAATGTACCAGATCTCTGTAATCAAGTAATGATTTTGTTGCGTGTCCACTCAAGCACGGTATCCGAAGATCAGAGGTCTGTTTTATCGAATGAAAGCGATGCATTTAAACTTAAACTTGAATATGAGGCATAGTTGGTCGTTGACCGTATTTTTTGTCTCCAACTAGAAAGGATTAACATGAAGGTGCACGGTTGGCTCATAGGATGAAATTCCCATCAGATATGGAACAATAGGACATCAAAAGCACAGCGTGTAATTCTTTTGTTCTGTCTTCTCATGATTTGTACGAAATTGCAGTTTCCATGGTTATTTGCTTATTGAATATTAAATTGTGTATTTTCGTGATGTTACAAATCATCAGAAAGATTTTGCAATTCATGTTTTAAATACTTTTGAATGAAGTCAGCAATGCAGTGAAGGATATGGAACACTGTGCCAATATCAACATGTAGACTCACCCTAAACTATGATGAAACGCAATACTATTATAGCTTTGTAACTTAGAAGCACTTAATGTTCAATAACTATGCCTCAGGACAAAATAAAGGACTTATTGATATAGATATAATGGCAAAATCATTTTCGAATTGTGATATTGTACAGTGATTTCGGCCTGAGGGACCAGCCAACTTGGACTGAAACAGATATATGCCGTTGGTCGGCAAGGAAAACGTTTAGTATGACTGGATAGCATAGGTTTCTTTGGAACTTGTTTAGTCTCGTTATTTTATATGTATACTGTAGTGTACACGTTGAAGATACCCATAGATTTGACTGGGTAAGGGGAATATGGGTTGAGGTGAGGACCCCTGCAATGTTCATCCCCGTGTATTTATGTCAATACCTACTGGCTTGACAACGAAAGATTATACCGAGAACTTCATGTAATGCAAATGAGTTACTGCTCATTCTGCATCATATTTCTCAAAGTGAGTCAAAATGTATTAATAAGACCAACAGCGAATATACAAACCTACTATTACGAATAGTGTAGGAGTCTTTAAGTACAATAACATATGATGCTCTCTCCAGGTTTGGCGTACACATTGACAAGTGACAACTGATAAAGGCAGATGACATTTACCGAAAGCGAACAGGGTCAACAATAACTTTAGAAACTCTATTCACGACATATGATCACCTAAACGCAAGTTATATGTCAGATACTATCATTGTTTGTGATTCTCACTATGATTTTGACATGGCTCAACCAGTAATTTGAGAAGGGCCGATTGATCATATCATCGAGTAACGACATGCATTGATACATACAAAGCCCTTCATAATGCGGCAGTGCAAGATGCTATCGTGACAGTGCTGAGTGCGTATGACAAACTCAGTCGTCAAAAGACCAGTAGATACCAATAGACACTCAGGCTACAGGCTTGCAAAGGAGAGTCGTCACCGCAATGAGTACAAGCCTAGCATGCACCATGTACTGATTACAATTCTTTTGTTCTCTCTTCTCGGCAAAGACTTTTAAGTTGGATTGTACTTTTCACTATCCACCGAGATCTGTTAAAAGGCCTGTTGATTACCTGTAGATTTGGCAAACTGAGCATAATTAATGCAATATCATTTGGACATGATACAGTTAGCACAAATAGTGTTCTTTGTCATTCTCTTATGTTCAAAAACCAGTATAAATCTATTTTGTCATTAGGGGAATCTGTAGGAATTAATAATAGAATACTGCGTAGCATTGATTTGATATTGTCATCTCTTTGTTTGATCGCAAATTGAAAGCTTGTCAGCTAAATACTGAAAATGAAAGATGATTCGGAATCAAAAAGAACGAGACGTTTTGTCGACTGCACGATAGACTCAAGTCTTTATCATTGTTGTCATCTGTGTTTAAACAGGACGAGTCTGATACAGTAAGGGATTCATTTGTATGAAAGTACTGTGCACCTAACATATTTTCCAAACACACTTGAAGTAAGATTGTGTCCATTGATAGACGCTGTCGTGCAACAACAAGTACACACTCCAGCCCTATCATTTACTGAGATAAAGACTTTCTGGCAGTGATCGCTAGTTGGTCAAGCTCGATTAGACATAAATGTGAGTAATACAGTATTATCTTGCTGGCATGAGTAGCAAGCTAGAATTCGCTTCGTTCCACTTTTGGTGTGGCTAATGGTAAAATAAACACGCCAGGTCAACCCTCCTTAATGTTTCATGGTGTTAAAAATATATTTCGTTTCGAAAATAAATGTCTGACTTTTCTTTTAACGCATTTATTTCTGTAGGTTACATCAACATAATAAGCAGTCAACCCAAATACAAAGTTCAGCTATCATAATCGGTACAAATTGTCTGTTACCTTATCTTGATCAGCCAACTCCAACCAGATGTTTAGGTTGCCGTTGATCGTAGACGTACACAGTTGTGTTTACCATGTACGCATTACCTTTCTAATTAGGCCCAAAGTGGCTAAAGTGATCTTACATATATAATCTAAACTCCAACGCTCTGGCCTTCTATTTTGGCATCTGTAAGGAGTTCCTGTAGAAAAACACCTGTATCGCAATGTAAAGCTTCTTACCTGTGTTTGTTTCCAAGTCAAAGGTTTCCTTCACTTTACTGTGAAGGGCAAATCTTAACAAGGTTTCTTAGAGCAAAGAACTATGGCAACTATGAATAATACATCTGTATTTGGATGCTAATTGACAGAAATGGTTGAAAGATTATCTTGATCTGATGAAGGATTAACAGTAAAGTTACTTGCACAAGATGCAGACACCTTGTTTGAACCCAAAAGAAAACTCCCCAGCAAAGCTGTGATTATAATACTCATGCATTGCATCGGGTCTTAGTTCCATACTCCACCCGGACTGACTCGACTTTCCCGTAAACAATAGGCAGATCATTAACCTCTTAGTTTGTATGTACAGTGTCCGGAGGTTGGTTCTTATGTGAAGGGTGTGCGTGTAAGTTCATGGTGTTCGGTTGACCCATAGTGGCTGCAGGGTTTCCTTCGTTCCGTAATACTGCAGCTGCAAAAGACGTACTGCTTTTAGTGGGGAGTACTACAATTGTAGTACTACTGATTTATGCCAGAATGGACATCTTGAAGAGTACATCAAGCTGTTGTTGCGACATCAAGTGGTTCATGCGGACTACAAGCAATCAATCACATGTACACGTTTTCTGTAGGGATCGTGCAAAATCATCAGTAATATCCATAACACAAATGAAAGGTACCTTCGAGGAAAGGTAGGGGATTACCATTTGATTTGGGGTGTTTTCGGGGAATTGATGTTTTCTCATTGCCAAAACCATCCATCAACCATGTAATTTTTAGGAAGAAATTTTGATCAGATACCGGCTTTGATTGTATCTTGTGAAAAAAAGCTATACTGCAAAACAATTAATCAATTTTAAGGTATCCTGTTATGGACATTCGATTTCTGGACATTGAATCCATGATTTTATACGTTATTGTCACAGAAGGAAGATAAGTACATTTTCCCTCATTCGTCAACTTTCTTCTTTTGACTTTCAATACATACCAGATGCCACTATCGAAAAGCATAACTCACCTTTTGCCCAGAAACTATGAGTTACTTAGTACTATTTACTGTACGTGTGTTTACAACACAAAACGTTTCTGGTAATGTTTTAGTCATTACACGAATCTTTCGTTCCCAATACTCAGTAGTGATAAATGGATTTTACCTTCAAAAGTGGACACAAAACACCATAAATAGTTCTGTTTCGGACCAATGTAAATATTGCGTTACTTATCTTCATCGCAATAAATCTACGAATACAATTTTTCCATAATGTCTTAAGTGGTTAGAGTGGCATGGGCTGAAACGGGCGAAATACCTGCCCGTTTTATTGTCAATTGAAACTAATTGGCAAATGCATAATTTATTTTTTTAATATGGTTTTGCATCAGGATAGACCTTTAAGTCTCAATCCATCCATGTAGCCAACGCCTGCGAGTCAGACCGAGCAGTGGTCTTCTGACTCGCCCGTATAGTTGTTATGGCAAGCTGCATGTGCTTCAGCCAATCAAATAGTAGAGCCTGTAAGTGAGTAACTTGAAAAGAAAAGTGAGAAAAGGCTTCTCACAACATCTGAAGTTGTACTGTATGTGATTGCATTTAATTTATACACTATTTGTATTTAGTAAAATCTTAAAAGATCTTTAACAACATTTTAAGAAAATAAAATTGGAAATGGGAATTTAATGTCTTTATTTGTTTCCCTATTTTATTGCAGATCAGAATATCAATTGACTTGAAGACATGTAAAGTAACAACTGGATTATTAATGGATATATGTTGCAACAATCAATATCTAACATCTAACAATGTTTAGGATCTGAGGATAAGCAATGAAATTTCACACTTGTGTTCTCAGTGAGTGTTTTACATAATAGTATGGATTAATTTAAAACAGCAAAAGATTGTATGACAGAGTATATCAGAAGGATAGATAATAGGTGACAGTGCAGCTGCAGAAAGGCAGGACTTCCTTGAAGCGGTTGTGTGGAAGAAGGATGCAGAATGGGTAAGTTTGTATTTTATTATGTCTGTGTCACTTGTTTCCCTTTTCTATTCTCTTTGAGGTAAAGGCTAAAGATTAATGCGAAATGATGTACTGCAGTACGATGTAATAAATCCTTAATATAGTCTTCCAGGTCTCGGCTGGAACAACAAGTGTGTTCAATACGCAATGGAATGTGAAACAAAAAATATTGTGTTATTAGTTCCAACGAATGTCAGATTCAGTCTTTTTTTAAGCATGAACCTTATAAATTTATCTTAAATGATTTTTAAAAATCTCTTATATTAATACTAAATATGTCAGTTTATGCAAAATATCTCGTTTGCTGAATCTTCGCGGACGACTCTTTATTCTGCATTATAACAACGATTTGATCAAGGTTCGGGTAATTACAATTGCAGGGTGGATGCCTCAACTAGTCAAAACATGTATATTAGGATGTTACCTATTTACGATATCTCATTCACGTAAGTTTATCTTTTATTTGGTATTTATTTTTGGTATTTTTTGTAGAAGAAAAAGTGATTTGTGTGTGTGTGTGTGTGTGTGTGTGTGTGTGTGTGTGTGTTGTTCTGTCTGTCTGTTTGTCTGTCATTGCTTCATAAATATGTGCATATGTGTCAATAATTTGAATGTCAAGTGAGATGTGATTTTCCAAGGGGCCTCTACGCGGCCCAGAAAGTTAGGATTCGGGGATTTCGCGGGTACTTTCGGTTCTTCCATGCATGTACACTTTCTGAAGGCCAGCCAAAATATCAGATATCTTACGCCGAATCCATGTAAACACTCTTTTGTAGTACACAAAATGTAATAAACATATTATTAGAGTAAAAAAACTTAGACATTTCTGAGGTCTACATGGTTTTGCATTCTTACCTGATGTTCCAGGTAGAAATCTACAAAATGAACTCAACGTTGCATAATTTACGGTCTGTGCTTGGGAAAAGTTGAAGTAGCATTTTGCGCAAGTAAAAATATTTATGTTATCCTCTCAGCCACAGCTGGGTGTAGGCGTAAACATTGCTTATGACTGTAACAGATTTGGAGGTCACACTTAAGTGACAATATTGTTCTGCATTGAGTTATGTTGTCTACTTATGTGTGTATAATTGCATAAGTACCTGTCACATTCATTTTACAATTTGCATGTCACTATCACATTAAAGTGACATACCAATGCAATATCAGGTATTCACAGGTATGGATGAAATTAATTTTATTTGGATTGTTAAATTATACCCATAATACTGAGATGTAGAGAACTAGACTCGTTCTTCTGTCTGATAACTGCAACCTGCACTTGATTATAAAACTGTTGGAGGAAATAATATGCAATGTAAATAAGATAAGGTAAATATAGATCCAAGGGTATGATTCGCCTTTGTTTTTCGGCATTAGTGCTGCCAAAAGATAAGAGACTCGCACAAAAAATAATTAGTTCTAAAATTCCCATGTCAGAGCAAAGACAGCAGCCTACATACTCCACTGATCATGATGTCTTGGGTGATTGCCACCTGCGTGGGAAATATAATAAATAGAAAACCCCCAACTTTCAGGTATGTAATGATGTTTTCACAAGAATTAGCATTGGAATTTCAAAGGTAAGACGTTATTGTTTGTGTAAAACAACAACTGCAAAATGTGCAGGCAAGAAGTGCAGGAGGAAACCTGCACTCAATTTGCAACTCAAAGGCGATGCATCCAGGTTTAGATGCGTTTACTTGAAAAACTCCCGGACTTTTACAGTCAGTTTTGTTCTTTCATACCTTAAGATTGTTTCTGCTTGTGTAGGTGGACCTTGTTTTACAGAGAGAAAGAATTTGTCTAATAAGCGAAATTTTTACCTTTCAAAGGTTACATTCACTAAGGCAGGATCATCGACGTTATATAATTTATTAGAAGGCGATGTGTCTAGCACGCTCTAAGCATTCTCTTGGGTGCATTACTTAATTAACAGTACATACACTGAGACGAAGAAAATGCCAATGAGCAGAGTCACCGGTATAGTACAGCCTATTAGCTGCCAAAATTGGTCATCACCTATGTCAAAGGTTTAAGGTTTCCCAAAGTTTTCAAGTGAAACTCGGGTTCATTTCTCGCCACGACATTTCACCAACAAACTTAATAGTTTATTTCGTGCGATATTCCGAACTTCGTGCCTCTTCTGTAAATCTATTTATAATCTTATGAAGTGCAGTCAATAACTTCTTATTTACTACAAGGTCAGATACTATTTGCATACAATATCCTGATTCACCTTCTCCGTACTGAAGATGTAAACCACTGACTTTCCTGATGGATATCTCTGAAATGCCATTGTCAGCTGCAAAGTCAAAACACTTAGTCTATGGCAAGACTTTCTTTTATCATTCACAAATTTGAGTTTGCTATCTGTGATTATTACAACTTCAGCCATAGATTTCCTCGGTTGTCTTTTCGATCAGTTGTAATCTTTCCTCAGAGACCTTCACTGCGTCTAGTCCTTGATTGTGAAAATACTGGTCGTAAAAATTTTGTGAAGTGGTTTTAAATATTATTGCTACAAATACGTTCAACATCCATAACTTTGTCAAAGGTTGAACTAACACAGTGAACCACTAAGTCTCCATTGCATATGACGCAAAGTACATGAACATAATCTGTAAAGATGAGGCTATTAAAGAGAACAATCATTAAACCTGAAATCAGCGAGTACTCGCAACGTGTGCAAAGATTATTACTCAAATATCTTCTTGGGATATGGAGATAATGCAAAATGATAAAAAAAACCCATCTTATTATCATCCGCATAAGAGATCATGTTTTCAGTCGTGTCTATCAATTGAGCAGTTTGACCTAGATTCTTCATTTTGGTACACACGTACGTCTTGATCATATCTGTGTCAAGTAGGAGTATCAAGATCATTCGGTAAAGGTCAAGGTTGTTATAATATCAATCTAATTTAATTTCCAACTTCGGTAAATCTTCCACCGTAACAATGAAACGTTTGGAACACGCACGCATGCTCCCTGTGCAGCAACTACTTAATTAATTAATGAATATTCATAATAGCACCTCCAGCATTCCAGCTGCTAAACCCTGTACATCTCTCAGTATGTTGCCAGCAGCTGAAGAGAACAGACTTGTAACTCTGGTAGTCTTGTAGAAATAAATCAGTTGTGTGTAAAGGATATCTTTGTCTTATTCCAATGCGTTCTGCGTAAGGATCCGGCATTAAGGAACTCTTCCATCGACTGGAAACTTCGTCCTTCGTCAAAGGTCATAGCAATAAATATGTTTGTGACTTTATCTGCAAAATCATATTTGTTTTTAATTAGGTCAAGGTCGAAATCTATTGGTCAAGATCAATATATGGTTCAAGATCATTTGAAGGTCAAGTTTCCTTCGTTGGAATTTCTATTGTTTTAATTTCTACTGTGTTTCAATGACTGTCTCCGAAATGGACGATGGGCCTACGGCTGAAAGGTATTCTTCTTTATTGTGTGTTTAGGTCGCAATAAAGGATATTTATTAATCGTGAGTTTCTGCGAAGACATAATTATAAACACTTCTTTGAAAATGCCCCTTGGGAAAACTCGATAGTTATACTTGAACTAAGAAACCCAAAGTTTCAGTCCATACAACAGCCAAAAATGAGTACAATGGAGGGACACTTGTAGCCTGCGTGGTGATTACGGAGGCGGTGTATTTAGCTATTGTAAGTTGCAAAGAGCTGAACAGAAGCACAAGAGTGTAAAGATTCACCATTGATCATTTCTAATCTATATTTTATGGACACAAAACAGCAAGCCTGTGTGGTGAGATATGGTGAGATACTCGAGCAGGACAAATTTGATTTAGTAAATTCGTACCGTCTGGTTCGCACGATATTGTGCAATGACATTCAACCACTGCCTAATGCAAAATGCAGATGGTTGAAATTATTGTTAAAGCAAACGCATCTGCTTGAGGTAAGCATCTGATGACCCTTGCTCCAACTAATGGCGCGAAAAGTCAGTCGTCCCCAGCAGAGGTATTTTAAAACCTAAAAGCCATAAAAGTTTAAAGTTTTAACTCAATTGATCTGGCCAGGAAGATGTTGCTGGTATAGTGGCTTCATTGTGCAGTGATTGCTGAGTGTACTTCAAGTACTCTATCAATCAATATTGTAAAGCTGTTAGTGTGAGTACTTGCAAGTTACAATGTGAAAGAATTTACATCGTGTAGGCGTCAATACATTCATCATATATTATTGATAGATGGCTTTCTACACCACAGACCTCTTCACAAGATAGCTCTCATCAACGTTTGGCATATTTCATATCATAGAGAAATACAATACACACAACTCTACAATTCTTTCAATGCAAGGCTGGAAATTTCTGTTTACATAGGTCCAATTAACGCTAGACTCTCGATCTGTTCACTTGCTTATCAAAGGTGCATATTGTAGAAGCAGACTGTAATATATAATAGAATGTGTTGGGATGCTTACACCAATATATTCAATTGATAATAGTCTCCCAATTTATACAGACAATTTCAGTTAACATCTTTGTAATTATTGCAGCTGTAATAAAAGGATAAAAGTGACAATGACGGAGAATTTAAAGCTAACAGATATCCAGATCTACCGAAAATATGATTCTATCGCGTGATCGAGTATCGGCACCATGTTTTCAAACATTGATTCTCAGTAGAATTCGAATTTAGTTCAGGTGACACATCAAAACATTGATGTTTCAATTTGTTCTAGGGATAGATATTTTGTATCTGAGTTTGCGTCACGTGCGTGTTTGGGACGAATTATAAGGGTTGGCATCATTCAATGAAATAATTTGACAGATATGACAGCAAACATTGCTTACTTTTTAAAAAGCCAGAGGCCACACTGGTGAGCATTGATTAGTTCACATTTTGTAAAATTATCTACCTAATGCTAGAACTGAGATCGAAAAACATGACTTACTGGTTCGTCCATATAGCTGATTCGACGATAGACTCATAAACGTTATTGGGTCTATGGTTCGACGCACTAGTTACCTGACCAAAATATACGGGGACGTCATCTTTAACAAACTTTTCTAACAAATATGGCTGTAAGATCAAGAGGAATGAACTGAAATCTTGTAAAAGCTGTGCTACAAACTGGCGCAGTACGTTTGGTATCACCTGTAACATTATTTGTCTTTGGTAATGTTTGTTCTTTGGATGGTTTTTAACAAGAAAAAAGGTTTTCAAAAACGCTGCACTGACAGACAGGTGGTTTGTTCTTGCACATATATCTAGACCTGTACAAGACAAGGTGTGAATTGCAGTTTTATCTCTGCCACTCCAGCAGTAAGAACGTTGCAGTGATTCCGATCTGGCTCTATCTGTACTGGCACCTTTGGTCCATAATGGTATACATTAACGTTTATTCCCAGTGTAAGGAGCCGACAGTACACGTGAGAGATTGCAAAGCAAGGCAATACTTATGCTGCTCTCCAAAGTACAACTTGTTATCTTTTACTCTCTTTCATTCCCAACTCGAATCTTCAGACAAACATTTGCAAAGTGTATTTCTTCATCACTGATCTAGTGGAATGCGGTGAATGGCTGTGTGAGCATTTCTCACAAATCTACATCTGCAGGAACGCATGTTTGGTACGCACTGCGTTGTTTAACACAGTAATGATGATATCATATTAATGACTTTATTCCAGATGGATAGGTGAGCATTTAGTTGCAAGATCAATCCTCCCCAATCTTAAGTCAAAATATTAAGGAAAACTGATATTGCTACGACCTTTTTCATGCACATACCTTTTCTGCTTTATCCTCCAACTACTCCACAGTAATGTTATATTGCATTAAAACAAGTCACCCAATTTGAATAAAACTTCAACCAACAGAATTTAACCATACATCATTCTGTGCTTAGAAATTTTACTTGCAGCTTTAAAACGTTTGAATAACTTTCACAACAGAGGTAGATATTAGTCAATTTGTAATGCATTTTAACGTTTGAAGACTAATGTTGATATGCAGAAGTGAAATCCGTTATGCAATCATATTGTCGACTAGCATCAATCGGTATGTGAGGCGGAGTGAATGCACAGAGTAAGCGAAAGCTTTATATTCATTCTATA
>JBCAUI010216861.1:0-16700 GCA_038406195.1 Haplosyllis anthogorgicola
AAGTGTGTACTTCTCAGCTGCAGGCTTCAGACTGAGAGCAATGGGTAGATACTCAGCTATTGAGTATTGAGCTAATGGATATTCATGTAATTAACTTTAGCTGCTACTGCACAGATGTGGATGCATGTTCTAATGAGTTCCTAAATAGTACAGAAGATTTACTGATATTACAACACAGTGTTAACTGGGTTTAACGAAATGTTAACAGGGGCTAACAGTGTTAACTAGGTTTAACAAATGTTAACTAGTTTTAACAAAATGTTAGCCTGGTGATACAAGAGGGGCCCAAATGTTAGTCCTTCCTATTGAAGTTGCCGTGTCCTATTTCTTATCATACCTACCCCCATAAAACTTCAACACAAAGCACCACACAATAGTGTCCTATATTTTCACTTTGCTTAACAATACCCCTTTCTTATCTGGCTGCCTTACTTATCAGTGATGGGTAACACCTGTAGTGTCTAATAGATCCATCACTCAAATGGCATCCAGAAAAGACTCCATATAAAAGCCTCCTCTCTGCTGCCAGTGAGCAGACCTGGAACAGAGCACTTAAGTGGGTACCTAGTGTGGCTGTGGTCTCAGACAGTGAGTGAATCCCTTAAGGAATTAAGGGATTGAGAGCGGAACACTGGACTTATAAGTTATATATTTCCAGAACTTATTATTGGAACATTTTACTGAATGCCTTTTGTTCACATAGCTGCAAAGTGCATCTATGCATTGGACTTTCCTTTTCTACTACGAGAGGAACTATTGTTCTTGGAGACCAGCAGAAGTTTTGTACCTGCAGTGGAGAGTAGTAACCAGACCACTTTACACTGAAAGTGCTCTGTGATTTTACTTAATGCATATTGGATTTACTATATGTATAAAACTGTGTGTAGAGCTGTCAACATAACCTGTGATAACTGTAACATAAACATTTATGCTACTTGTTCTATAAACAAGCCACAATAAATGGATTTATAAACTCTATTTAAAATTGTCATTAGTCTCAACACACAACAAGCCTGGCACAGGCGCACAGCTTCGAAGGAACACGCGTCAATATGGTTCAGTTTCTTGTCAAAAGCATCAAATGTATCAACTTCATACTGTAAATTTATGTATGTATACAGGCATGAATTTGTATTATTGAGACGGTAATAGGAAATGTATTTGCAAGATAAAACAAAGCTTGATAGTGGGCTAATAACTTGAACAAAAGGTAATTTCTGAGATTACAGAAATGCACTTTTGAACTTAGTGACTTAAAGTAATGAACATCAAAGAAGCTGCACGCAGTGGCCTTGTATTCTCATGTGCATCTCTTCTCAAAAGCAATTATTCAAATTACCTAACGTACCTGGTGTTACCACTTTCTGCCATAGACTGATTGTTCTATTGCATTTGTATTATGTAATTACTAATTGAATCTAAAACCACACAGCCTTTTTTCTGCTGTAACATTCGCTAAATGATGTTCTTTTTCCTTTAGCAGTTTCTGTACGCTTCCTGCAAACACGGAGAAAATTCTCTCTGGAAGACTTTATCACAACAGTAGCCAATTGGGTTTGAGTGTTAATTTACAACTTTACACAATGACCATATTTGCTCACTTGAATTATATTTATGGTGCAGAAACGAGTTTGAGAGCAGTAAAAGTAGAAGTGGCTACCTCACAGCATCAAAATGACAATGTTTAGTAGGATCTCTGGTTTCATGGCCCTTTTGCTTCAATTAAAAGTGCCATTCATGTAATTTCATGAGATATCTAATGCTGGTTATTGACACTTATGCAATTCTACCATTATCCTGCATATTTGTCTTCAACAGCAGAGTAATAACGTGTCGTTTGCAGGGAAAGCCCATAGTTAACATTGCTTACCTTGTATATATTGGCTTATGTTTCTATAAATGGAATGACAGCTACAGCCGCATGTAATACAATAACTATTTGCATAATTCAGAATAACCCAAACCCCTTATGAGAGGAGCACACGTATATAAGCTGCCCCATTTGCAGGATATTTAAACATCGCTCCTTGCGGCTCTTACCAGGAAACCGTTTAACCCAAAGGCAGAAACGTAAACTCACAGGTTCACGCAATAATTGCGGGCTGTCGCGGCATAAAGATAAGTTAAACTTTATACACAACGTTATCTTATATTTTCGGCAAAATACGAATATATTTTAATCGGAGGTTCTTACACACTGCACACAATAAACAGGTAGAAATTAAGTCACACACACGAATAAATAAGCTGTGAGAAACAGGAACTTTCTCCATTTATCAAAGCGACAACTCAAGGACATTGGTTTCGGTAACATGCGCTTATCTAAGTAGATACACAGGTGTGCAATACGTACTACTTTTTCCCAAAAGGCGAAATTACATCTATACCGACAAAGTTAAATCTAAGACGTGGGCATTGTCTTGCTGAACATCACGTCAAGACGGAAACATTGTGGAATGATCATGTTGAGACTGGCATCGCTGAATTTTTACCATTTAATTTATCGCATGTCGTTGGTACTGTATTTCACCTCACTTTGAGATTTGTATCAGTTACATCTGTCACAGACAAAATATGAATTTATACCACGCAATCTAACATTTATGGTGTATCTTGCGTGATGTACACCAAATACACACGAAATATAGACAAGCAAAAAGATGTACGGATCCAGCTGTGAATTTTCCACAATTTTCCAGATGACAGGCAACTTCGCGCTTTGATGTTGCAAAGACGATATGCACTGAAAAGTGTAACGCCATTAACGCTGTCACGCTCGCCACCCAAGGTCTAACTGGGCTCGTTGCTTGACTTAAGTTGCTGCTAGTTTCATGTCGTTCTTGAATGATACACGGATAACATGAGATATGCCATTTTAATGGGTTACACCTGAATACTATAAATTATTCATTGGCGAATTCATAGCTTATGATCCTTTTAGTCTTATGCAATTAAATAATATTTAACTTTTTAGTGACCTAATAAATGTCCACAGTTTCATTGATTGTAACATACATTCTTTACACGTGTATGGTAAAAATATATACATTGATATTGATTGGTGAAACAGGCATTTGTTCATACATACATTAGGAACTGTAATGCAAAATATAACGAGTATGTGAAACATTTAGAGCAGATGTTTAAGTTATTGTACGGCTTGAATTATATTTCAAGCTACAAGAATTATTTTTGTCAAATTGTACTTTTACGTATTCTTATGGATATATTTAATTAATTATCATGAACAAATATAAAATGTAGAACTTTGGCCGTGGCAAAATACATAATTAGTATCAGTAGCAAATTAACAATTAATGTTACCATTGAGTTTGTGAGTTTGACTGATTCAGTCGGTACAGGTTTAAAATGTCTAAAATTTGTAACAAACATTGTAATGAAAAAAAACCCCCAGTCAGTGGTTCTTTGATAGATCAGGAATCTGTCCACAGTGAACAAAGAATCAGAAATGGAAGTTATTCTGGTCAGCAATTACCTGCACACCTGTACATGTACAAGTGAATCAATGATAAGGTTGTTCAGAGCAACATCAAGTATCTATACGGCTGCCTCAAAGTACCTTCGGAGATGTGCGCACGCAAGGTTCATGATGGGTTTGGTTAACATTAGCATGGGTTTGTCGCGTTATTCAGTATTCTTTGGCTTTGTTCTTCAGGGAAAATAGGGTTGTCACATTAACGATTACAAACACTTTATTTATCTGGCGTTTACGTAACAATATTTAAAGGATCGGTTTTTAGGGGTGATAGGTTAACTTAGTTGTTATGCAATAAATAAATAAATCATACTACTAACAAATTTAAGAGGCGGAAGTGTCACGTTCCAACAGCCAATGAGGTGCCCTCATTGCCAGACATAAATTATGTTAATGAGGTGACATCCCATGATGCTTTGTAAGTGAACATTTGTTTTAAGGGGAGAGAGGGACTTTATGATGGATATTTGTTTTGGGGGAGGGGGCATGTGGGGGCATGTTTCCCGAACCAACGGACGGGTTCCATCTAGTCTTACAAATAAATTGTGTCTAAAAAGGGGAAAATATAATTCAACTTGGGACCGAAATAGAAATTCATACTGTGTCAGTGTTCGCGGAAAGATAATAAGGCTCTGTATATTGTTCTAAAATTGATAAATAAATTCCATATTGCAATACAAATAGCGCGTAATGAATACAGTCATTCTTCCATCACAAGGTGATTATCATGACGACATGTTTGGTTGCCCTCCAGGTGGCAGCACCTTACGGACCATAAATCCAATGTACAGTTTGTATTTTGATGAATTAAAAATACTATAGTCATTTGAGGTGTCAAAATTCATATCACCGTATCAAATATTTGTTTTTAAACGTAAGAGTTTATTTAGAATCTCGCTAATGTCGATACCCCAGATGTTGGCGTGGAGGCCGCTGTTGATGCTGGAGATTTGCGTCTGGATTTTCCTTCCGTTTGCTTGTAGAACGTCAGACCATTTAGGCACGCCTGAAATACCCAGGAGAGGGTAGCTAACCAACAGCATGTCTGTAGAAAGAGACAAAAGATTACATGTGTGTGCGTCATAGTATTTGGTATGTCACATAAGCACCTTTTGGAGGTTTGACATCTTATTTTAGTCTTAACTGCAAAGGAAATGCCATAGAACGCATAAAATACTTTGCACTCCCAGATGCCTGTAGCTTTCCTTATTATTTCAATTACATAAAAAAAACAAAAATATCCAAAACTTTTACATTAAAGGAAGTTTTATCCAGCATGTCCAGCATATCCAATATATGGTAAACCAATCTTCAGGACGATATTCTGATGTCAACTTTATTAAAGTATTGTATTTACGGTATGAGTATGACATCTGAGTTAAATTCTACGGTACCTTAGGCAAAGTATGTTAAACAATAACAACAGATAACATTTTATTGCAATTGCCTGGAATTATATCCCAAATATGTGTAGTGCTACAAATCATCGAATTGATTTTGATCATGATTGTTACGATACTCACGGCGGCAAGACTGAAGGATTTGTGGAAACTGCTACCGTCTCGCTTGTCCCACTTTACCCAGTCTTGAAAATCTGAACAACTGCAACAAAGAAAGACACAGATTAGCATCAAGCATTCCTTTTATTGTGTCAATTTTTATGTGTTTCTGTTATCAGTAATGCAGTTAACAAGCAGTTTTTACTTTAAGACGGACGTTCCATAACGGTTTCATGGTCCGCTGATTTACTTGAACATGTCACAAAAACGAAACTAATATTTTGGGACGTCCGCTGCTCCCGCTAACATTCCCCAGTGAACTGCACAAGACAGAGAGAAAAAATACTTTTTAAGAATGATGGTGCCTATAGGTTCCACAATAATCCAATCATCTCCACTCGATTCTAGTCCCAAATGCAGAAACAGAGAGCACCAGTGACTTCAGAGGGAACTCGTACTTCAATCATAATTTTTAAAAAGATGTCAGAAGAAGTTCGATCAGCAAAATAAACACCTGTATTCAATACAATTTTCTTACCCATCTTGATCAGGATATGATTCTAACAACTCGTTGCACCATTTCTTGAAGCCGACAGCAGTGACACAAGCAGCGATAAAACACAGAAGCGCAATGAAGCTGTTGACGCCTAGGACCACTGTGTTGAATGTAAATGTCTTCACTATACTGAAAATTTAAGAAACTGGTTTAAAAATAAAAAGGTATGACATTATTGAATTTCATCATCAAAGTATACATGTCAAGACAATTAATGACCTATTGATTTGAATGTATCGATCCCTTGAACACTTTTGTGCCAAAGGTGCAAACTCTAAGAAATCGACCAAAGGCATAAATTATTAGAAAATGACGGACTGACAATAAAGACGTAAGACTACCTAAGCAAAGATGTGTTTCCTTGTATGTCTACGTATGAAACCATTTTCAGTTATATAACAACAATGAATAATTTTAGGCTGAATACTGTGTTCGAAGCTCTATGTACTTAGTCCTATCCAAGTCACTGTTATGAGTATTGTACTGAAAATAGTGTAAATTGCGAAGCCTAATCTGGCTAATCCACCAAATCTGCCTAATCTGCTTGGGCAGCCAAAACAAAGAAGAAAATCCTCCTGTATACCGATGGTTATGTTAAAAGTGTGACACTGTGCGATACTTACCCGATATCACCCTGTCTCATCCTCTTGACGATGACAACTGCATGCAGGACACCCATACCAAGACCATACAAAACACTGAACAATACGTGGATTGCAATTATGTATTCACAGCTTGACTTAGAACCATAATTTATGGTAAATCGCGGAACGTCAGGAGTATTCGTTAAAACATGAACCTTTGCATACAGCAGGCATCCTCCATCAAATTTGTTCTGAAACAGAAATTCGCTTTAAAATTAAATGAACAAAGATGAATTGATGTTCGAAGATATTTTCATCAATAATAATGTATGATATCCATGAAAACGGTGAGAAATTCATGCGTTCTTTTTAAATGGGATTGAATCTCAACGCCATTTTTTGCAAGATATCAAGCCTTTGCACCTGTTCGCATTGTATTCAGATACAAAGAAATAGCCTAATACTTACACTGGTAACTCCTACTGGTATGGCACTCATCATTCCGAATAACGCAATCACAAAATATAGAATAGTCTGTACGAGGAGTTGTACATCTCCCAAAATCTCCGCACCAAATAATCCCATTATGCTTAACCCCATCTTGATCTTAGTTAAGATGTCGCTATTCAGCTGTCCATCTTAAACCTCCATGCACGGCAAGACAATATTATTACAGTTACCTGGAAATTTACCCTATTAATAAAGCAAGAGCTGCTCAGGCAAGTTGAATCAAGCAGCAGCAAATTGCCAATAGTGATCAAGTTATTGATGCGTAAATACCAGTCGCACGCTTCAATAGCGAAGCATTAACTGCAGTCTTATTGATTTTGCGCCATGGAAGTGATGTCTCACCTGCAGAAAGCAGGTGCTGGGGCACTGAAGCTGTGCTGCGTTTACACATACGGCGAATATTATGTTACACAGGGGCGGATCCAGGATTTGGTCAGGGGGGCCCAACTTGTCAAGTGCTGATGTTTGCCGCCGGAGCGAAGCAAAGATGTACGAGCACAGCAAGCAAGTAACAGGGTGGGGCTCCAGAAGCCCTTTTTATGTTTAATTTTTCTTTAGTTATTTTAGTGTAGGTTTTCCTGAATGAAGCAAGAAAAAAATTGGAGACATTGTAATGAAATCATGCCAAGTGCAGTGAGACAGGCAAATTTTTAGAAAATAAATGTTCAAATATAATGCCAAGCAAACCTAGGCTAAAAAGTTTTGCAACTTACAGTCTAACTTTAGTTTTTTTTGGGTGCTTGGCCCCCAAAACTGGGGCTAGAGGAGAGCATGGAGACATTGTAATGAAAATGATGCCAAGTGCAGTGAGGCTGGAAAATTTTTAGAAAGATAATTCTTAAATATTATGCTGAGCGAAGCGAGGCTGAAAATTTTTGAAAAATATAGTCTAATTTTAGTGTTTTGAGGTGCTGGGGCTCCAAAGTTGGGCCCCAAAAATGGGGGCTAGGGGGGCCCAGGCCACCAGAGCCCCACGGGATCCATTGCTGTTACATTCGTGATGTAAAGTTTGCAGTTCATACATGAAGCTTTATTAAAAGAATATCTACTACCAGATTGCATTTACTGTGTCACCAAAGAAGTGCGCATAACTTTGTGGAGTCATTTGGCAACGTTCTATACATTTATGTGTGATAGGTTTATGGATTTTACTTTTGGCTTGTTATATCAGCAAAGAATGTTTGCCTGCGTGGAAGTGGCAGCACCTCCTAGATCTGTTTTGGGGCAAAATGGCCGCAGATCCATGGCCTTCTGGCCAAATTATACTTGTGGCATTTCAATGCTTCTTAAATGAACATAATTGTACATGTACACATACTGTAAATTGCCGATTTAATGTGCATGCACGTGACACCTATTTTTTGCACTGTGCTACATTTCAGATCATGAAAATCCTATTCGGAAAACTTGTTAATGATTGGTGATGCAACCCCCATGTCATGTAACATCATGTAAAAGGACCACAAAACTGTGGAAATCCATTCTAAGACATCTTAACTTTCTTCCTTGGTCACTTAAAACTATGTAACATACATAAAGATTACAATCCACAACATGCAGTTTACAAGTTACGATGGTGAAAAGTTCTGTGAATGAGTTTAAATAAGTATTGCAACGGATGAAAAAAGGGGGTGTGCGTCAAGTTGGGGGTGCGCATCAAATCGGCAATTTACGGTATATAATGAATTGCTCTGGGATGAACGTGTAAGAGTTAACACGAAACTTTTCTGTTAATGGCAAAATCTTTTAATCATGAAATTTAGTACGAGTATTGCATGACCAACAGTTAATTATAAAACCCAAATATATTACGTTCAAAATGGGTTGCGTCTACCTGTTCACTTTCAAAAAATAATAATGCACATAAGCAATGTGCAATTTAAACCTCAGATGTGTATGACTTGCTTTTCTTTTTTGATTACAATCGTTTTAGTTTCGAAAAAAGACAACACATGAAGAAGCATTTTTGCCAATCTTGCAGAAGAGAACGAAAAACACACAGGACTTTTGGGCTCATTCTGCGAATTCCCTTTGGTGTGATTAATACCAAAATAATTATTTTTATTGATGCTAAAATACTAATTGTGTTAGCAAAGCGAAACTAGACACCAATATTCGTTATCTTACTAATAGTAGTGTAAATTTGCCTGCCTAATTAGCCAGGTTAAATTAATTCGTAGAAACCCCTTTATTGACACTCATCTACAGGGTGCCAAATATCCGCTCGAAGGCTCCACCCAACACTTGTTCTACTGCCGTTATTGTCTGGTGGATTAAAGAAAGTGAAATCTTCAATCTTTGGCGGTTCTCTGTGATCTTTCATAACGGGTGCACGCTTCTTTGTTTTAACATTTGCCCTTTTCTTGCGTTTGGGACGTTCGTTTTTGTATTGTTCCAATGTGGTTCCATCACATATACGTTTGATCATATTATCAGAGAGCAGTTCATAAGCCCTACCTTCAGGACTTACGCTTTCTTTCAACACTGGACTTAATGCCTCATGTATTTCCAGAAGTTGTCCCAACCTTAAGTACAAGTCATGAATGAAGACATGCGACAATGTTCTTAGATCGGGCAGCAATAATAGTAATGTGCCCAATATATTAGGGTTGTGTCTATGAGTCTCCTGAAGGCGATTTTGGAGTGCTTCGATCAGGTACAGCTGAGATTCTTCGGCAATATCAGATCCTTCACTTGTGATACAATTGTCTGAAAAAATTTCCGATTCACAGTAATGAAGACCGAAATGAATAATTTGATTCCGTTTCAACGTTTTCAAAATTGTGATTAATAAAGTAAATGATGTAAAACGGGTGGTCTTATCAGTTACAGTCGCACTTAAATTTTTAAAAAAATTTAATACAGTATACATCTCTTGCAGTTATGGGTTTAAAAAAGAACGATTTCTTGTATCAATTTTTAACATAACATTTGATAAGTAAAAGAATCAATAAATTTACCGCTGGCAAGACAGCAGATTCCTTTCATGAGCACTTGTTCTTCTTCCGTTATCGCTAGAGCCTGTACCTTAGCCGCGAATTCAACTCCCTTGACGAAAGCGTATTCGTTGGCAATCGTGCCTGTTGCATCTTGGGCATCAATTAGAACTTTGAAATTTGGATTATACACAGTCCTACACTCGAGATTTATGAATCTGTAGGTTGTCCAATATAAGTCTTCTGCTTGTGATCCTGAAATTATAAAAAAAAATATTAATAATTACTTTCCGTTTCTCCCAGTTGCGTAAGAAATAATCTGTAAAGTTCACATTTTCGGCTTGACGTGGTAAAACTCGAATATTGCGTAACTTCGTCGTGCCTAATTTTTTTAAAAGTGACATTTTTTTAAAAACACAGGTTACAAAGAAATTCTGGCTTTCACTAACTTTCCCAATTAACTTTTTGACCGCTATTTAACTGACTGTGATGCGCAGCAAGGTCACAGTATATTTTCCATTGACGGTTATCTGCCTTTATTACCGCCCGCGTATGCAGAAAGGTAATGTTTTCTGTCGTGTCTGTGTGTCTGTCTGTCTAGGCTATAAATTTTGACCCAGAAACTTCATTTTTGGTATGGATGCGCATCTTTAAAATATCTAGGTCAAGTTTATGTACCAAGGTCATTGGGTCAAGTTCAAGGTCACAGGAATAAAAAAACCCCCATTTTTGACAGTTATCTGTCAATATTATATGTTCAAATATTTGTGAGCAATTTACAAGGTCAAGTTTAAAAAAATAGGTCAAGGTCATTTGAAGGTCAAGGTCACTTGAAGGTCAAATTTGTAATTTTTTTCATGAATTTTTCAATGTTTTAATTTTTATGGTGTTTAATGACTAGTTGCGAAGCGGGCGGTTTGGCCTTCGATTGAAAGACATTCTTGTTAGAATTGAGCAGGAAGACATTCATAGTAAGCAATTTATTCAATATATTTTGCAATCAAGACGAATTATTACATTCATACATAAATTTACAGATTTTCTTCGATGTCCAGCCTATTCACGTCGTCAATATCTTCGCTTCCCTAAATTTAAGGATTACAATTTTCACCCCTGTACAATGTTTGCAATGTAGTTCCAGTGCTTAAATTCCGTGACTATTCATGTTGCTCCTGACCCAAACGAATGGTGTCGCTCCTTGGTGGCTTGAAAAATTGACACAATCCCAGTTTTTGTGCTGGTTTCTTAATTTGAATCTGCTCCTTTACACATTTTCCTGATTTACTTTTCTTGCATTTTAAGGTTTCATCTTTCGGTTTCTGCAGTGATACGCCTTCGCAAATGTAATTTACCACTTCCTTAGAAAGTACCCCATACGCACGTCCGTCAGAATCCATGGATGTTTTTATTACTGGAACAACCTCAGGTATAACTTCTTGAAATTCCTCAAACCTGCGATGTTGGTTGTGTTCAAAGATATGCGTCAGTGTCCTGATGTCATATGGCAGCATAAGCAGCCTTCCCAGTAACTTTGGGTTATATCGATGAGTTTGCATGAGTCGTCTCTTCAATGCCTCCGTCATTCGTATGCAGATTTCTTCCACCCAATTACTCCCATCTGTTGAAATGCACCTGTCTGCAATGTTGATTGCAAAAATTTAGGACGTATAATTATCATCTTCGAGGCTGTATTTATAAACGCTAGATGACTGTCAAGGTAATATTCACCAAACTGGTTGGAAACCCTAACTGAAGTAGGGTTGTGAGTTGATCGCATGTATCACTGATCTATATGGGATGTTACAATGTAAATCGACTAAATAATAATAAACTTACCTGAAGCGAGACAACAGATCGCTTTCATTAGTACTTGTTCCTCCTCTGTTAAGAAACATTCCTGTATTTTTGCTACATGTGCAAATAACTTGACGGCAAAGTATTCGTTTTGCATGAGATAGCCAGCAAAATCGGCATCAAAGACGATGTTTAAATGAGGATAGTAGAACGTCTTCAGTTTGGTGTCTATCAATCTGTATGAGGACCAGACTAATTCTTCTATTTGAGATCCTAAAACACATACGAAAGAACTGTCGTAACACCGATGACGTATCGGTTGTACTTACAAGAGCTATCCCCTACTTTAAGGTTAATTTGAGGTGGATTGTAATATGCACAAGGTTAGATGTTATTTGTATGAAAATAGAATCGCGAAACATTACAAACAGACATGAAGCATGAATGAGGACAAATGCAACTGTTTATTTACAATTGAGATATCTGTACAATATTCCAAAATTTATATACATGTAGCCGTTTTTCGAAGCATGCTTCACATGAATTATTATATGTCAGTTCCAGTGGTTAAATTGAGCGGTTGCTCACATTGTGGCAGTTGATCAGACTCCGTGACATTGGAATGGTTAACGCCACTTCCTGGAGGCACAAAGAAATGAAAGTTATGGAACTGCAAACTCAGACTCCGATTTGTCCTTTGCACATGTTGCATCTCCGTGGACCGATTCAATTTAGTTGTCTTGTTCCTTCGGTTTCCACCGGAATCATTTGCCAGCTCTCCGGATTGGACCTTCTTGAACGTGAACTGCAGCTGTATCGACTCAAAATCATCCATAGCCGAATCTAATGTTACGCCATCACAAATGTATTTGACAAGTTCATCGGAAAGCACACCATAAGCACTACCGTCTGGATCTACATATTCCCTAATAACTGAGTGGATTCGGGGGGTGACTTCCTGATATTCCACGAACCTTCTATGGCTGTTGTAACCGAATACGTGAGACAATATTCTGATATCGGTAAGCATTAGCAGTAACTTTCCAAGCATGTTTCGGTTGTGTCGATGTGTTTTACGCAGTTCACTCTGCAATGCCTTAACCATTTGAAGGGAAGCTTCCTCCACCAGTTTAGATGCCTCTCTTGATACGCATTTATCTGTAATGTACAATAATAAGTTTATAACTTTATTTACTTAGAGTGCATGAAAAATTCCCTGCAGTCCATTTCTTCCATATGCGACCCAGTCTGTATGCAACCCTTTCCCTCCCCCTACCAAAAAAGAAAAATCAACATCAGATGTTTACATTAGTGCGATGAACAACGTTCCTAACATCATAGCATTTGGAGTAAATTAAAACCGGTTCTGCATCTATACTACCAACCCTGTTGATGAACAAGGGCCAAAACAAGGGCCAAAAGTTGTCAACTAATCCAAACTAGCCAAAATACTACGTGTATATGTTTGCTGTTGAACGTGCCATATTCTTAAACAGTTAATTTGATAAATTACGTTCATTCTTTTACTTACCACTTTGCAGATTACTCAGTGCTCTCATTAGTACTTGTTCATTTTCTGTTAGGGAACATTCTTGCATTTTTGCTGCACATTTGAAAATCTTAACGATGAAGAATTCATTCTGAAGCTTGAAGCCAGTGTAATCACTATCCAGGAAGATATTCAAATGTGGGTTGTAATATGTCTTCGTTTTGACATCCATCAGTCTGTATGAAGACCAGAGTATGTCTTCCAATTGAGATCCTAAAATATGGTGTGTACAAATGGTGTAAGTTTAAGTGTAAGCATTGGTTTCAATGTGGGGGGTTTTTTTTTTCTTATAATTGGAAATTATTAATGTAATCTATTTTAGTGTATCGAGTATCAAATTCTGCATGAGTCATCTTAATCAGCACCTGAAGTTTCTACCAATTCGGTACCTTTTGAAATATAATGCTACACTTGTTATGCACACAAGGGCATAGCATGAAATTGTATTGTTCCGAAGGGATTTTCATGCTTTGTTGAACTGAAGCTTTCAGTCAGTGTCACGAAACCAACGGACACCCAAACTTACACTTTCTGAAATCCATAATTCCATTTCTTTTTCGATTGAAAATCGATAAAAATCAGTGATATAAAAAGTAAAGTGTTCCTCAAACATGAATCATAATTCAAACAGAATTTTGAAAATATTTAGGTACAGTTGGATTCAAATAAGGCATTTGTATCGCAAAGCAGAAGAGGACATACATGTTTAGTGTCTTTTCATGCCATTTTATTAAAAGACTAAAATCTAGACCACAACATAATGTACATATACTGGATAACAAATATGGTGTAACCAACCACTTATTAATAAAACAGTCAATAACAAGCGATTGCGAACAGACTGATACCCCTACATACAGTACAAAAATCAAACTTATCTTACGTAACAAATATAACCATTTTATGGCACTTTTATATTTGCACCCATGAATATTACAAGGTCCATTGGACTTGAGCTTGTTATTATGACACTGTTTGCAGCACGTTATGACTATATAAGGATTAACCTCTGTCTGTGCATATTCTTGTGAACAACTTTAACAACCAAACCACCAATATACATATCATGACAATTCATACTAGTTAATGAATTTTTTTCGGTTCCATACTTCAGCAAATTGAAGCTTGGATCTTAACAACAAACTTGCATTCATTCATGATTGTACACAGGCTGGTGCAACCTCAACAACTAAAATATTCTGCTATTTTATAATAGTCTCCATATAAGCTACGATTTTTATACAAATTCCAAATCAAACACGTGCACACTACACATATACCTCTGTGATTATTTGTCTTTGGGAATTTCATTTATACATTCTTTGGTAACAAACTTACAAATTTTCATACGTAATGACTCTCTCGGTTGGATCTGGTTGAACGCTAGTATCAGTTTTACTGGCTACGACTGGCTCTGACTCAAATTCGCGAGAAAACCTAAGTGGTTGCGTAAAAATATGAGCAATGCTGAAATGGCCGTATTCACTGGCGTGTTCTGGATACAGAAATCTGGAATCTGATAAAGCAGACGATTCTGTGGAATTCTCTGTTTTTTCCAGGATGTTTCGGACTGAAAATGATGTACCAGTTCCAGCACTTCCTCCATTCAGCAGACCATTGTCTCCTGTCACTTGATGAACTTGGGAAAGCAGTGTTTGATGAATGCTGTTCGGATTTGGCGGGGGTGAAACCAATGACCAGTTGATTCGTTTAGCCGGTGGTTCATCGGATAATATCTGTCCAGCTAAATAAGGAGCTGACAGAGACGGACTTTCATCTGGCTTTGGTGATCCGATTCTCTGCGGAGTAGCTTTCCCAGACCTCGATGTCCCTGGAAACGGAGTATCTGGTACGCAATACGCCATGCCTTCTGGCGAAATGATTTCTCTAACAGATGGCGGTATTGGTAAATGTTTGAATTCCTTATGGACACGGGCCAGGATAACATCTAATTTATATGTAAGTCCTCTCAGTTCAGTGAGGATGGTCATTAGTTTGCCTGTAAGCGACGGGTCATCACTGTGACTTTCGAGAAGTTGTCTCTGTAGTTCGCGGACCATGGAAGCTTGAACCTTTTCCAGGCATTCCTTTCCTTCATTGGTGATAGCGCGATCTGAAACGCAAGCAGTTATCTCACAATTACTATTTGTACATCTAGTACTCCATGTGAAAGTTGTCATTTTACCAAAATTGAATTAAACTGTAGATATAATCGCTTCGATAGTATCTCCATTATGATATAAATCTAAATGCAAAAGTAAGTAAACAATAAACAATACAAACCTGGACAAAGAAAACAGACGGCCTTCAACAAAACTTGGTCGTTTACGTTCAACTCATACGACTGCAGTCGACTGATCATTTCCATACATTTTCTTCCGAACTCGGGACTTGTGAATCTTTTGATGAGGTCAATGTCTACGACTACCCTTGTGTCCTTATCATAGTAAATACCCTCATTGAGATCCATGGCTTTATAGAGGGACAACATCAAGTCCTCACCCTTTGATGCTGAAAGGAAAAGGGAAGGGAAGTAAGAATTAATGCTTAACTTCTCTATATATTGTCAACAACTAGGTTTTGTAGCTTTTTGTGGTGCTCAGTTTAATTTGACAGATGCAAAGCAATCAAATGTTAAAAATAAATAACGTAAATTTATGTACAACTTCTTACTTTCCTTCCCTTCAGCCGCGGGTTCATGCTTTTGGGTAATTTCCCCTTAATACACTATATGTTCAGAAGACCTTAAATCACGAATCCATTAGCGACATTCAATCATACACATCTTTACTGACTCCGTCGAATTAATTGTCACTGGAATCAAGGGACTGGCATTTGATGCTTGCGTTGGCAGAATGTCCTTCGGAATCAAACATTTCCAATACATGCGGTTCTGACGTTATTTATTTTTGTATTGAAATAAAACCTTCGAAATGTAAAATCGGTGTGGCAGTGAAAGTAAGAAAAACATGGACGAAAAAGGACGATCCTACAGGATTTGCATGACTGTGACTTCGTATGACAGAATATTCACACAAATGCAATATTCCTACCTTTCATAAGAGCAATCTGGTCCTGAGAGGAGAGTTGCTTGAAGCCTGGTAGAGCTTTTAGAAAAGCGCAGTGAGCGTACATTCTGTGCTCCATCAAAGGAACCACTCTCTGTATGAACTCTTGCTGCCGTCCGTCCACATCTACTCCAGTTTCCGTATAAATTCTGCAGTATTCTTCAACGTCCAGGGGTTTCATTGAACCGAACATCTCTTCAAGTAGCTTTCTTTCCTCCTGAAGTCATATGTACTTTACACATTTTATTTGAAATGGAATGGAATGGAAAACTAAGTAAAGCGGATTTAAAGTGACGATTACCTTAGATATTCTATTTAAAATAATGTTTTTTGGCCAATTAGGTCTTAAAGCGGATTTAAAGTGACGATTTCCTTAGATATTCCATTTAAAATAACGGGGGGGGGTCTTGCACTTGTATGTTGCTAGTGCACACTGTTTGTCCCTTGAGCAAGCTCCATCAATGTTGCAAGTGCGCACTGTATGTACCTTGAGCCAACTCCATAAAGAAAGTCTAAGTCCAATAGCAAAATACACTGAAAATCTTTTCCCCCTACAAAGTGTCTGAAATGGCCAGAAATGCATTTTCCCAAATCAGATGATGATGATGGGTGGGGGGGGGGGGGAGGTCCTGGTGCAAGTCAATCCTGATGATGATGATTGGGGGGGGGGGGGTTCCTGGTCCAAGTCAATCCTGATGATGGTGATGA